>JAWQFJ010035220.1:7500-22500 GCA_034096865.1 Theodoxus fluviatilis | reverse complement strand
GATAATATGTATGGGAACCTGGGACAAACTTGTGAAGATTGTCAAGCCCCACTGTGTATGTACTGTACACTAAACCATATTGGGAAAATCATGCAGAAAACAGGATGTTCAGTGATTATGATTATCTCGACCTCTGACTCCAGTACTGTGTCTAAATTACCGCGCTGAGATCACACGAGTCGCTTAAAAGAAAAGTTGTTTTGTTTGCACTATGCCGGTTGTGGTAAGAGGTTTGAAAATATTGAATTTCCATTCTTATCCTCCCCCATCCGCCATCATTCATATACTAAATTATGCACGCACGCACGCATGCACGAACGCGCGCGCTCGCGCACACGCACACACACGCACGCACACACACACACACACCAACACACACACCAACACACACATACACACACACACACACACACCCCCCCGCGCGCGCGCACACACACAAACACACACACACAGAACTATCAACAATACGGGGGGGGGGGGGGGGGGGGGGAGAGGGGTGTGTGTTAAGGGGGAACAAAAGCTGCACAACATTCATAGTATTTTCTCTTACTTCGTAGTCGTGTGGAGCTGCCAGACTGTAATTTGTTTCCTCTATTAAACAGCAACACTTCATGCTATTCAAGTGCAGGGGATGTTTTGGGACAGCTAAATTACTCGTCTGTGTTTGACACATTGCTCACATCTGCTGCACACTGCTTTGGTGGGGTCTCTATTGTGTAATCATACAGCCTGCTGTTTGAAAAGCTGCACTCTCTGCCCTCCTTGCATAATACAACCTCATGGTTATTCATGAGAAGAAATCTGACACTCGCTTACACAAAAGTCTCTCTCTCTCTCTCTCTCTCTCTCTCTCTCTCTCTCTCTCTCTCTCTCTCTCTCTCTCTCTCTCTTTCTGTTTCTCTCTCTCTCTCTGTTTCTCTCTCTCTCTTTCTTTCTCTCTCTGTCTTAATTTCTCTCTCTGTGTCTTTCTCGCTCTATCTATCTCTCTCTGTCTTTCTCTGTCTTTCTCTGTCTTTCTCCCCCCTCTCTCTTTCTCCCTCTCTCTCTTTCTTTCTTTCTCTCTGTTTATCTCTCTGTGTCTTTCTCTCTCTTTCTCTCTCTCTCTCTCCTTTCTCTCTCTTTCTCTCTCTCTCTCTCCTTTCTCTCTCTCTCTCCTTTCTCTCTCCTCTCTCTCTCTCCTCTCTCTCTCTCTGAGTCTCTCTCTCTCCCTCCATTCTCTCTCTCAATTCTTTCTCTCTCTCTCTCTCTCTCTCATATCTCCAAGTATTCTGCCAGGAGAGACTATTGTCTTCATTGGAATTTGAGATTCGTCTTCTTGATGTTGATGAAGTTGGCAGATTTATTGAAAAGCTCCACACAAAAACAGCAGGACCTGATGGCATCAATAGCTTTCTTCTCAAACTCTCTCTTCCATGTGTAATCGACTCGCTCACGTACATATACAATCTGTGCATTATCAAGCAAAATTTTCCAGATGAATGGAAAAAAGCTAAAGTTATCCCTCTACCAAAACTGAAAACTCCCACAAGACTTCCGACCCATATAAATTCTATCAATTTTATCAAAACCAATTGAAAAACACGCTAACAAACATCTGTTGGCATTTCTTGATCGGCACAGTCTTCTTCATCCTCTTCAATCGGGCTTCCGACCAAAACATTCCTGCCATACTGCATTATTCCACCTGATAGACACCTCTGGCTGCACGCCATTAACACCTCGAAAGTGATAGGATCTGTCTTCCTAGATTTCAGAAAAGCCTTTGACATGGTAAATCACGGAATACTATTGGATAAACTGGCTCTTTATTTTTACGGTCACACGACTGTGAAGTTTTTTCAGACATTCCTGGATAATCGACAACAATGTGTCCAATTCAATGGGCACGTTTCCAAGTATGGTATTCTAAAAGCGGATGTCCCACAGGAATCTGTACTAGACCCTTTTTTATTCTGCTTATTCATAAATGACCTACCCTTGCATATCACAGATAGAAAGGTCTCATGTAACATGTTTGCAGATGATACAACGCTGTCTACCGCGGACAGCTCAACCGAAGCTGTGGCAGATAAACTCCAAGAGTCCTGATGAAATATGTTGCTGGTGTCTTTCAAATCATATGGTCCTGAACCCATCCAAAACCAAATATATTGTGATAACCACAAGGCAAAAACATCAACTACATCCTTTGTCACTCCCTCTCTCACTTGATGCTGGGCCGATAGAAAAGGTGAAAGAACACAAAGTGCTTGGGGTAATGATTGACAAACGGTTAGACTGGAACTCACACATAAATCTGATGTGCAAAAAGATTTCAAGCAATCTCTTTCTACTGTCAAAGCTGAGGCACTTTGTAGACACGGAATGCAGGTCGACTCATCCACGCTGAAGCATGAGTTACCCGTTGCCATCGGTCACGGCGTATTACAGAGAAGCGTCATCAGTCATCCGTCATCCTTCCGGCGGACCATGCTTCAGCGTGGATGAGTCGACCTGCATTCGATTTGTAAAATTTAAAAGCTTTCACAACCTATTGATGCATTCAACATAGAGCTTTGATAAATTAATGCTGTGCATGGCTTACATTTTCTTAGGATGGGTTGCTAGTATCCTGAAATAGAGCGTTTTCTGTGCCAAGCGGAGTGAGGTCAGCCATTGAAATGTGCACAGTTGGCTAGTTCACCTCTTGTCGTGACCTCTACGCATGCGCATTAGATGGGATATCCCAAGATAATAATAACTATTCATCTAAGGTCGTTACTTCGTTGTGGCGAGCAAGTAGCGTCTCATGCAGACCTCACTGTCGTAGTTGATAACTCAAAGTTGTGAACAACGAAGTAGACAACTACGACGTAGTTACCAACTAAAATAGTAGGTTCATATGCAGCCCACTACTGATTCATTGGAGAGAGTGAAGGGAGAGAGACACGTAGGCCTACACCGTCTCTATAGGCCTACTCCCTGCCTGCTCGAGCCATGCCACACTCCGCCCCCACAGCACCATGCTTCATGTCAATTATACAACTTCCGACATCAACCAGCAAATTACCTTTTGAAAAAGTGAATGTGTACTATCATGTCCTTAGTCATGCGTCCATTATCTGCATCGTAATAAAAGTCTAAGTTAAATGCCACACAACTCTAGCTTGTCTTATCAACGAACAAACAGATATATATGATCATGTCATGAAAAGTCTTTTGACTGTATCCTTGAAAAAAAAGGGGGGGGGGGGAGAAAAAAAGAAAGAATCGACGTTAGAAGCCACTTGCGAGCCACCACACTGTTGAAACATTAGAAAATCAACGGTACCAGCCTGCTTATACAGTTGGGTGTAGAAAACGCAAGCTGTCACCGTATGCTATTTTCCCAGGCAGAGAAACTTTCCACATCATTACATAGGACATTCTCACTTCTGAAACGGAAATTCAGCCCGAGTTTCGTCCCTTTACTTCAACTAGTTCCGGTAGATTGGTAAAAATAGAAGCTGATGGGATGATCGCTAGATCGTGGCAAAAGGATGACATTAAAGCATGCAAAAAGATTAATTAGATTAAAAACTAATCGAAAATAGTCATATTAGACTGTTTTAACGCATACTTTCTGCACAAAACCCACAGAAGATAAGTAAACAAACCTCACCGTACGGACCTAGCTGGCTAGCAGACGAACGCGATCGAACCGTAGTCACTACGCCAGCTGACGATCGAGCTAGTGTGATATAATGTTTCATGTAAAGCTCGAATGAGTAGCAGCAGATAACTGTTTAGTTCTGACTTGAATTGACAATTTCGTTTCCCTGGTCTGGCGAGGACCGAAAATTCACTATCATCGAGTCGATGAGTGATGTCTGATGAACTTGCCCGCACTTGGCGTAATGTATAACTTTACGTAGTTCGGCTTGTGGAGATGATATTAACCGTAGATTTTAGTTGTGCGGGGTAAACCACCCGCCAAAATTTTGAATAGTGCTTTTGATATCAATGTTTAGTAATAATTGTCGGATCAGATAGCGAAACGATCACAAGCAACTTAAACGAGCTTGGGAGCAGCGCTTACGTTTGATTCGGCAACTGCAGTCGAACTCGGTCAATCGATGTCTGACATCACACTTTGAGATTTCAATAACTTCATGAAGTTGCAGTAGTTTCTTGTTTGCTGGAATACCATGTCGGATCAGATAGCGAAACGATCACTCGTGCTAGACCGGTGTGACGAAATGAGTTTTCTGCTGCGATGAGATTTCTGACGGTCTGCTGCGGTCAGCTTTCTGATGCTGCGGTCAGATTTCTTTTGCGATCATCTCCCATTTATGAGATTTCTTCTCCTGCAATCAGATTTCTTCTGCTGCAATATATTTCTTCTGCTGCAAAAAGAAATCGTTGAATAATGAAAACACACATGCTCGCTTTGCAGTCGTTGGAAGAATGAAGAAATCTCATCGCGGCGGAAACTGTGTCGCATGTTTGCGCATGCGCACTGAGCCCGTCAGAAATCTGCGCATGCGCACTGAGCCCGTCGGAAATCTCATCGCAGCAGAAAACTCATTTCGTCACACCGGGACACTCCCGGGAGGTGTGTTTTGTTTGCGTTGTAAGGTTTGAGTACTAGCTTTAAGTGTAAAAATGGTCAGTTATTAAAATAATCGGTGATTTTAGTTGTAATGAAACTTTTTGTGTGTTTTAATGCCATTTTCTTGTCATCATCGACCCGATCTTACAAGTTATGCATTACGCCAAGTGCGAGCAAGTTGATCACTCATCGACTTGATGATAGTGAATTTTCGGTCCTCGCCAGACCAGGGAAACGAAGTTGTCGATTCAAGCCAGAACCAGTTATCTGCTGCTACTCATTCGAGCTTTACATGACACAGTACTGTTTTCCACCCCCACATACATGTACTTTGAGCGATCTAGTATTCAGTGCAGAGGCTTGGAGAATGCAACCGGAACTAGGTGGTTCTACCTAACGCGTTGTTTTTCGACAGAGAGCGCCTAGGATAACTCCTGCAGGGTACGTTAATGAGAATGTCCTATATATAGATCCATGTCCACATCTAGTGCAGTGCAACATAGATCCGAGAGGGAGATACGCCGTGGAAATTGGGACCAGCTGTTCTGAACAGACAGCGCTCGTCATTCAAAGTTCTCGTGTGTGTGTGTGTGTGTGTGTGTGTGTGTGTGTGTGTGCATGTTTGTGTTTGTGTGTGTGTTTGTTTGTGTGTGTGTGTGTGTGTGCGTGTGTTTGTATGTGTGTGTTTTGTGTGTGTGTGTGTGTGTGTGTATGTGTGTGTGTATGTGCTTGTGTGTGTGTGTGTGTTTGTGTGCATTTGTGTGCATTTGTGTGTGTGTGTGTGTATTTGTGTATGTTTGTGTGTGTTTGTTTGTGTGTGTGTGTATGTGCGTTTGTGTATACATTTGTGTGTGCATTTGTGTGCGTGTGTGTCTGTGTGTGTGTGTTGTGTGTGTGTGTGTGTTGTGTGTGTGTGTGTGTGTGTGTGTGTTGTGTGTGTGTGTGTGTGTGTGTGTGTGTGTGAGAGAGAGAGAGAGAGAGAGAGAGAGAGAGAGAGAGAGAGAGAGAGAGAGAGAGAGAGAGAGAGAGAGAAAGAGAGAGAGAGACTGACCGTGCATGAACTTTCATCAGAATCCGTTTTGACCTGTAAAGGTATGTTGCTAACTAATTGACAAACAGAGGGTACATCATAATCTTCTCGGCGGAGACAACAACTTTGGATCTCACAGAAACCTGGTGGGACAATGAGACCAAGGAACAATGCGTCACCGAGCAAAAGAAAATTGTTGATAAAGATAGAAATAACAACAACGAGAACAACAACAGCAACGATGACAATAACGACAACGACGACAACGATGACGATGATGATGATGATGATGATGACGACTGCGTGAGTCTCAGACAAAACGATGTATATTATTTGAGGGGTGGTGCTTAGTCCACAGCAGACCTTGTTGTGGTCTGACTGTAACGGACTTCTGATTAGGAATATGACATGTCGTGGGTCCCACAATGATTCTGCAATCAAATTTTGATTAAGATAGATTGCTTGTGTCATATCCTAGACCATAGAGTATCCTAAAACGTCTTTACTGCGTGTGATTACACAAACAGTTTTAGAGGAAAGTACTATTTGATCGGGTAATAAGGTGAAAGAAAACGACGAAAACCCATATTTCGTCATGTTAATAAAATACAAGTAGGTCACGCTCTATGTTTTAGGATACTCTACGGCCTAGGATATGTATGACACTTGCTCATAAGCGTGGCAGTGCTGAACGTTGTTTGCAAGACCGAAAGCATTCTCATCGACATACCCTAAATCCCAAATATGAATGAAAACAAAAATGAAAAGTTCTCCCCGGCGGGGAATTGAACCCCGGTCTCCCGCGTGACAGGCGGGGATACTAACCACTATACTACCGAGGATCTCTACTGACATAGTTCAAAAATATGTGCATTGCCTGATATTTTTCTGGCTCTTGCCCACACGCATTAATACAACATGATTGGTAGATATTTACATGCACTGTCAAATATAAAGGATGCAGTTTTTATTCATGCAGAATACATTTAAACGTGCATAAACGATGTCTATGGCAAAGAAAACATTTTCTTAGCGTCTATCAACACAACATGGGGCGCAGAAGATTAACAAATGAAGCGCTGCACTACATCTGTAGGTGCTCGGAAGAGGCAAAGAGCGCTCAAATATAATGCTTTCTCATTTACGGAAAAGTTAATGCTACAAAAATAGAAGTTCTTTGACAGATTTTCCAACCCTCTTTTTCCGGCTTCCTCTCTGCGTCATATTCTATTTCTGTTGAAGTTACATCAGATGGTTTCCACCAATCAGAAACCACTCCGACGCCTGCGTCAGGAATAAACTCCAATGCGAAGTGGCCACATCATCACTTCCCTCAAGCCAATACGACGAGCAACAACCATGAAGTAGCAGTCCGTTAAAGTGCGTTTCCTCCGTTCACGGGAACGCATCCCGCAATCATAACGACCAAACGTTTCCCATGGGGCTTTCTGCTGAGTTAAACAACATGACGTCCTCGTCCACGAGAACGATTATTTTGACAAAATTGCCAAATTCATCTCTCAAAATGGCCACCAGAACCGCCATCGTCCCTACCTACACCTACTTGGACGATGATTCTGGTTCTGACGGCGGTGGTCAGAGGAAAAGACGTCGGTTGACACATTTGACACCCGACGAAAAAGTACTACGAAGGTGGGTACCGTCACACGCGCTGCGTTATTGAATCTTTCTCTGGCGGTCGTAAGCCTGTATTACTATTATTGTAGTGATACACTCAGAATACAGTAGCAGCTGTACTTAATAGGATTAGGGCGCTGCTAGGCGTCAACAAACAAGGTTTGTTATTGTACTGAACGCTGTAGTATTCGGTCACTATTAAACTTTACACATTACTCATGAGAAAGGTAGTATTTGAAGCACCAGTCACCAATCAAATGAATCATCTGTTGGTAATCGGAGGGCTCTGTCGAACGATTTTTGTTTTGTATCCAATAACAGCTGAGGTTGCAGACGTCTCTTGCTGAATCAGTGAATGTACTACAGACTGTCGCGGAATTGACGTAATAAACACCGATTTAAGTCACTTGGAAACCGTGATGGCCACCAGTGAGTTGGGGGTGAAAATTGACCCACCGCGTCTCACTGCGCGATTCGAAAGAGGTGAATAACCAGGGAAATCGTGACTTGATTAGCGCTTACCTTAAGACTTAAACTGTTCTTGAGATTTTGATGTTCAGTGGCCTTACATAGCCTATAAAGGCCGCATAACTACCTTTATTCATCCTTCATTCATGCTACACCTAGTCAGACTGTTGTCTTGGAGGTTGATGTAGCAGATGAACCACCACTGGTACTCCCAACCCCCGCTGTCATGGAGCTATACATGCACATTTTTCACGGTAAATGCAGTGGTCGAAACTTGTATATTAGGAAACGCTGTTAATTTTGTCTGCTGGCGCATCAGCGCAGCAGTCAACGAAGAATCTAGAATTATCGACCCCGAGCCGACCGTATAATGGCCGCCTTGCAAGTTGAACGACTGGTTGAAATTGGAGGACCGATAATACTCAACACGCTGTTGTTGCTTTCATAAAGCTTATGGTCGGTCTGCTCAGTCTTGATATCTTTCATGACTTATCAATGTATTTTGTGGGTGGTTTCTGAAGCAAGGATGTTGATATGGGAATGAATAGCATGAAATGTGATCAGTAGGCCTAAACACTGGGCGTTTACAGAACAGAATGTTCGAGTCTGTTTACAATGGTTTCAGTTCTTTTAGGTTAATCTCATCATTCGTCATCCTCTATTAATTTTTCGGTGTTTTCCCTGTCATTATAGTCCATTTCAATTATGTGTGACTATTGGAAAGTTCTCCAGCCCACCATTAATTTTTAATGGCGAAGCTATTTTTAGCTCCACATATTCCCGGACTTAAAAACAATTCCTGCGGGATTACCCATTTCTGATCTGGATCCTTCTAATTTGGGATGTGATGAAGGCATTTATCAGAGGGTAATGACAAAAGCTTGCAAATACTTATGTAGCTCTGTGTGGTAAGAAAGGGGGTTTGACTTTATTGCGTTCGTTTTGGGGAGATTCTCTTTCAAAGTTTGTAATATCATAATATTGTAGTCAAGATATTGGCTTATGATTTTGCCTAATACTTCATGCACAGTCCTCTCTTTCTGTAAGTACACATGTGCACACTCGCATTCATATGTGCATATATACACATATGTGTGCATGTACACATATATGTGCTCGCGCGTGCACACACACACACACACACACACACACACACACACACACACACACACACTCACACACACTCTGTATACTGATGGGAAGGTATACTGCTGTCATGTTGGGCACATTAATGAATTCTTGTTCTTTGTTTACCACAGAAAAATGAAGAACAGAGTGGCAGCGCAGACGGCGCGAGACCGAAAGAAAGCACAGATGGATGACCTCCAGAGCCAAGTGACCACACTCATGGAAGAGAACAGGCGGCTTCGGGAGGAGAACCTGAGTGTACGCAAGGCCATGAACGTGGCACTGAAGAGGGCTCGGGAGCTGGAAGAGCGACTGGGTCAAGCTAGCACGTCGTCAGTTGCGAAGTTGGAGATTGAGTCAGACAGATCCGCAGCATCTGCTGTTCCTCTGCAGAAGGAGCAGACTCTCTCTCCGGCTCAGCAGCTGATGAACCTCTGGGTGCTGGCCATGATCTTGAGGTGAGCTTTTGAGTTGTCTTGGAGAAGTGGATCTTGACGCCCAGGTTGCTGGAATAGATGCCAGGGTCCGACACCCCTTCTCAAAGCCACTTGCTTGTATGGGCAAGTAAATTGAAAATACACTCGCCCTAACGCAAAATCCACTTGCTCCACCACAGGAATTACACTAGTCAAATATCAGTATATTACTTTGAAAATGTGTTGAGTATTGAACATGCATACTATATCATTATGATGAGGGTCAGGCAGCCTAAACGGGCAATTTCAAGGGTGCCTGCTGAGCCATGTCATTGTGTGTTGATGGTTTTCTAGTCATTGTGTGCTTTGATTCTAAACTATAGCAGAGGAAAAGTTGGTTACCCATTCAGGCATGTTAAGATCTACTCTTCCCAACCCAAAGAGAACATTCAGTTGCCCTGAGCTATTACTTGTTGGACCCTGGATGCTTTATACTTTGGGTGCAAATGAAGTGAGTTATACAAGACCATCATAGAAAGGAAGTCTCAGAGTCCCGGTTCATTTGTCTGCAAAGTTCCAGTTTGTGTGTGTGAACTCTCTTGCTTGAAAAGGATTAAATGAGTGGCCGCATATGGATGTCTATAGTGAATGTGTAACAATCTTGATGCTTCTGTAATGGGATTTGGTACATTGTCCAGAATGTAATCTGCAACTGGAAGAAAAACATCGGGATAGTTTGTTGGTAGTGCACTGTATGAATAACATAGTTCTTGCCATATTCTTTAACCATTGCACAGCTTTTACATGGGAATGATTCTTTCTTGTTGCAGTCTGACTCCATTCTTGACCTCATGCAACAGCTCGAGACCCAAGCCTGCAAGCTCGGGGAGGAAGCGGAAACAGACCAACCCTTCTCGTTTCTCTCCGAGCCCATCACCGGCACTAGTGGCGCCGGAGGAGTGGTGGGGACCACAGCAGAGGGGCTGGAATCCCTCAATGAACTGATCATCTTTGATCACCAGTACTTCAAAGCCGACACCAGGCCTGCTCAGGAGAGCAATGCCCAGGTCGCCACGGTTGATGGGTCATGTTCCAGTGCCGGTCTAGCCGGGTCGTCCCAGGAGGGCTTCAGTGTGGACACTGGCCTGGAGGGCCATCTTCTGTCAGTGGCGGACTTGGCCTCCCTCACGGAGCAGCCCATCAGCATGACCGACTTGGAAGCCCTCCTGGCAGTCGAGGGCATGTGTGGTACCAGTCTTCCAGAAGTGGAGACCGGTGCCCTTACTTTGCAGACAGGGGCCGAGGCTGTCGCTGCTCCTCCTGCCAAGGACCTTGCAGAGAAGGCCAGCCCTGCCCCCCGTGGGTGCAAACGCAAGGCATCCTCTGACCCAGCAGCCAACCTTGTCGCCACCCACCGCCCCGTCCCCTCCACAGTGGAACTGAGTCCCCCACATTCAGACGTGGCCAGCACTCTGTACAGTGAGGACAGGCCGTCCCTCTCTCCTTTCAGCAGTAGTGACTTGGGCTCTCCCTCTTCCACAATCGGCCCTGAAGCCCTCTCCCCCCTTGGTGACTGGAGTGACAGCCTGTGGCAAAATGACGACTTCTTGCTCTTTCCTGAAGTGCTTGATCTGCAGTCATATGGATGATGTGTCTCGGGCTTCTCAAAGCTTGTACATAGCATTGTCTGTTGGATGTCAGTCACGGGGTTGGGGAGGGTGGGGGGGTTGGGATTTTATTCAGCAGCATACTTTGTTGAATTGCAATAAATCTCATGAAAGTCTAGCACCGTCGTAGCGTGCATCTGGTAGTGCAATATTATGTGAGGAAGTTGAGGCTGATGTAGAAAATGGGTAGATGGTTTGGCAGTTAAACTTGCAAGGAGATGTACAAACTTAAATGCCTACTATGTGATAATTCAGTCCTCTATTAAAAGAAACAAATGTAATATGAAAATAGTAAAAGCCTCATAGATTGTGGGATCAAACCATGCGTCATTCCCTAAATTCAGCTGGCTAGAATGCTGATTTATGTGGTTCTGTTAAGTTTTTGTTAGTGGGGTGGATTTGTGTTCCTTAACTGTCTCGCTTCATCCAATCATGTTGGTCGTTATTTTCATTGCTTTCATTTGTTGACCATGATTGCATTTTAATGGTTAAAAAAAATCTATCTCTTAGGTGGAGAAACATATTTTGACTTTAAGTGAAATATGTAAAATTGGAAAAGTTTGTTGCACTTGATCCCTGCCTGTGAATAAAGGGCACTGGAGCTGGTACCACAAACCTGTCTTGTTTTCACTGTGTGTGCGCCACGCACCACATTACAACTATGCTATCCGTGTATGCATGGCTAGCAGCAAATCGGCAACAATGCATGTTCTGTCCAAACACGCTAAAAAATGGAACGGTTAGCCTCCTACCTCTGCCCCCGCACTGCAGGTCTCAGTACAGGGAAGATTGGTGGTGGAGCCCCCACACTGCAGGTCTCAGTACAGGGAAGATTGGTGGTGGAGCCCCCGCACTGCAGGTCTCAGTATAGGGAAGATTGGTGGTGGAGCCCCCACACTGCAGGTCTCAGTACAGGGAAGATTGGTGGTGGAGCCCCCGCACTGCAGGTCTCAGTACAGGGAAGATTGGTGGTGGAGCCCCCCCCCGCACTGCAGGTCCCAGTACAGGGAGGACTGGTGGTGGAGCCCCCGCACTGCAGGTCCCAGTACAGGGAAGACTGGTGGTGGAGCCCCCGCACTGCAGGTCTCACTCAGTACAGGGAAGACTGGTGGTGGAGCCCCCACACTGCAGGTCTCGGTACAGGGAAGACTGGTGGTGGAGCCCCCACACTGCAGGTCTCGCTCAGTACAGGGAAGACTGGTGGTGGAGCCCCCACACTGCAGGTCTCGGTACAGGGAAGACTGGTGGTGGAGCCCCCACACTGCAGGTCTCACTCAGTACAGGGAAGATTGGTGGTGGAGCCCCCACACTGCAGGTCTCAGTACAGGGAAGATTGGTGGTGGAGCCCCCGCACTGCAGGTCTCAGTACAGGGAAGACTGGTGGTGGAGCCCCCGCACTGCAGGTCTCACTCAGTACAGGGAAGATTGGTGGTGGAGCCCCCGCACTGCAGGTCTCACTCAGTACAGGGAAGATTGGTGGTGGAGCCCCCGCACTGCAGGTCTCACTCAGTACAGGGAAGACTGGTGGTGGAGCCCCCGCACTGCAGGTCCCAGTACAGGGAAGACTGGTGGTGGAGCCCCCACACTGCAGGTCTCAGTACAGGGAAGACTGGTGGTGGAGCCCCCACACTGCAGGTCTCAGTACAGGGAAGATTGGTGGTGGAGCCCCCGCACTGCAGGTCTCACTCAGTACAGGGAAGACTGGTGGTGGAGCCCCCGCACTGCAGGTCCCAGTACAGGGAAGACTGGTGGTGGAGCCCCCACACTGCAGGTCTCAGTACAGGGAAGACTGGTGGTGGAGCCCCCACACTGCAGGTCTCAGTACAGGGAAGATTGGTGGTGGAGCCCCCGCACTGCAGGTCCCAGTACAGGGAAGACTGGTGGTGGAGCCCCCGCACTGCAGGTCTCGGTACAGGGAAGATTGGTGGTGGAGCCCCCACACTGCAGGTCTCAGTACAGGGAAGATTGGTGGTGGAGCCCCCGCACTGCAGGTCTCAGTACAGGGAAGATAGGTGGTGGAGCCCCCGCACTGCAGGTCTCACTCAGTACAGGGAAGACTGGTGGTGGAGCCCCCACTGCAGGTCTCAGTACAGGGAAGATTGGTGGTGGAGCCCCCACACTGCAGGTCTCAGTACAGGGAAGATTGGTGGTGGAGCCCCCGCACTGCAGGTCCCAGTACAGGGAAGACTGGTGGTGGAGCCCCCGCACTGCAGGTCTCAGTACATGGAAGATTGGTGGTGGAGCCCCCGCACTGCAGGTCTCACTCAGTACATGGAAGATTGGTGGTGGAGCCCCCGCACTGCAGGTCTCACTCAGTACAGGGAAGACTGGTGGTGGAGCCCCCGCACTGCAGGTCTCACTCAGTACAGGGAAGACTGGTGGTGGAGCCCCCACACTGCAGGTCTCACTCAGTACAGGGAAGACTGGTGGTGGAGCCCCCGCACTGCAGGTCCCAGTACAGGGAAGATTGGTGGTGGAGCCCCCGCACTGCAGGTCTCAGTACAGGGAAGATTGGTGGTGGAGCCCCCGCACTGCAGGTCTCAGTACAGGGAAGATTGGTGGTGGAGCCCCCACACTGCAGGTCTCAGTACAGGGAAGACTGGTGGTGGAGCCCCCGCACTGCAGGTCTCAGTACAGGGAAGACTGGTGGTGGAGCCCCCACACTGCAGGTCTCAGTACAGGGAAGACTGGTGGTGGAGCCCCCGCACTGCAGGTCTCACTCAGTACAGGGAAGACTGGTGGTGGAGCCCCCGCACTGCAGGTCTCACTCAGTACAGGGAAGACTGGTGGTGGAGCCCCCGCACTGCAGGTCTCACTCAGTACAGGGAAGACTGGTGGTGGAGCCCCCCCGCACTTCAGGTCTCAGTACAGGGAAGACTGGTGGTGGAGCCCCCGCACTGCAGGTCTCACTCAGTACAGGGAAGATTGGTGGTGGAGCCCCCGCACTGCATGTCTCAGTACAGGGAAGACTGGTGGTGGAGCCCCCACACTGCAGGTCTCAGTACAGGGAAGACTGGTGGTGGAGCCCCCACACTGCAGGTCTCAGTACAGGGAAGACTGGTGGTGGAGCCCCGCACTGCAGGTCTCAGTACAGGGAAGACTGGTGGTGGAGCCCCGCACTGCAGGTCTCACTCAGTACAGGGAAGACTGGTGGTGGAGCCCCCACACTGCAGGTCTCAGTACAGGGAAGATTGGTGGTGGAGCCCCCGCACTGCAGGTCTCAGTACAGGGAAGACTGGTGGTGGAGCCCCGCACTGCAGGTCTCACTCAGTACAGGGAAGACTGGTGGTGGAGCCCCCACACTGCAGGTCTCAGTACAGGGAAGATTGGTGGTGGAGCCCCCGCACTGCAGGTCTCAGTACAGGGAAGATTGGTGGTGGAGCCCCCGCACTGCAGGTCTCAGTACAGGGAAGATTGGTGGTGGAGCCCCCGCACTGCAGGTCTCACTCAGTACAGGGAAGATTGGTGGTGGAGCCCCCGCACTGCAGGTCCCAGTACAGGGAAGACTGGTGGTGGAGCTGTATAGCGTCACAACACCTCTGGTACCGCCAACTGGGGTGACTAAGGCCACCTAAGGAGAAAAAAACTGGTCATATTTTGCATGCTTATGAAATCCTTTTTGACTCGCATGCGAAGCAAAAGTGAGTCTATGTACTCACCCTTGGCGTCCGAAAACTTTAACGGATTTTTCTCGGAGACTATTAAGTCTATCAATACCAAATGTGGCATGATGGTGTATGATGACAAGGCCTCAAAAAACATACATAGTGACTTAACCTTGCTTCAAGGTCAAGGTCGCAGGGGCCATAAATGTTCTCTAAAAAAATAGTCATTTTTCACATTTTCTCAATTTTCTCTGAAGTTTTTGAGATTGGATACCTGACCTATATATGGTATATAGGGCAAAGTAATCCCTATCTTTTGATACCAGTTTGGTTGACCTTGCTTCAAGGTCAAGGTCAC
This sequence comes from Theodoxus fluviatilis, assembly GCA_034096865.1. Taxonomy (NCBI): domain Eukaryota; kingdom Metazoa; phylum Mollusca; class Gastropoda; order Cycloneritida; family Neritidae; genus Theodoxus; species Theodoxus fluviatilis. The sequence continues at coordinate 7,620 of JAWQFJ010035220.1, read as the reverse complement.
AGGAGCTCTTCAAAGTTGAATTGTATACATATTTTGAAGTGACCCTGACCCTGAACTATGGAAGATAACTGTTTCAAACTTAATAATTATGTGGGGCACATGTTGTACTTTCATCATGAG
>JAWQFJ010035218.1:0-29189 GCA_034096865.1 Theodoxus fluviatilis | reverse complement strand
CGTCACATGAGGGTAAGGAAGAGTGTGTTTGTTGGCTGCTGTAGTGACTACTCCAGAGTGTAGTTAGTTCCACTTGTTTTTGCTGATGCCCAGGACTTCAATAGTACCTGTACAATTACGTTGCACCCTGATGACAAGGTAGCACATGACATCCTCTTGTGACCTGTACTAGGCAGATGAAAATGAGTTCATACTCTATCAAGGCTTGTGGAAATGTGGATACCAGCACCTGAGTCCATTTCATGGCAGCATTCCACTGTGAAACTGGATTGCTGCCACAACAGAGGTTGATTCAGATTCTGTGTGCCTTTAGTCACATATGGGTTCATAACTGCTTCCCTCATACAAAGAAGTCAAAGCAAGCCCTAAAAGACAATGCTTGGATATGGGAGACACATGAATGTTGCACTGCTAGCCATGTGGTAACCACAAAGTTAATTGACAGGCATCTCTTCTTTATCACTTTGTTTCTGCTCAACTGCCTCACAAACTGACCCTCTCAGCATTACAGGCCTGTGTAACTACCCATAATTTTACTCTTCAGCAATTCCGTGGGCTGATTAAATTCACTGGCCTTGTTCCCATTTTTGTGTTGAATTAAACTGCATGTTGTGTTATCATTGAATTACATTATTCTGGAGGAATGGGATTTGTATGGCTTGTTTATTTTCCAACATTGTATTTGAATAATTTTAAGAAATCTCCCCTCTTTGCACACACACACACACACACACACACACACACACACACACACACACACACACACACACACACACACATATACATGCATGTGCACACACACACACACATGCACACAAACACACACATGCACACACACACACATGCATGCATGTGCACACACACACACACACACACACACACACATGTGCACACACACACACTCACATACCTCTATAGCTTGTACTCTGTGAATGGATGCAGTTGGTACTAAAGAAGTTCATTTTGTTGCAGATGGTGGACTAGGGATTCCGGTGGTGTTGGTGGTGGTGGAAGGAGGGACAGATGCCATCACCGACACCAGACACTCTCTGGAGCAGAACATCCCAGTGGTGGTGTGTGCTGGCACTGGAAGAGCTGCAGACATTCTTGCCTTTGCCTACACCCACAGCAACAAGTCTAAAGAGTAAGTGTCTACACCCACAGTAGCAAGTCTAAAGAGTAAGTGTCGACACCCACAGTAGCAGGTCTAAAGAGTAAGTGCCTACACCCACAGTAGCAAATCTAAAGAGTAAGTGTCTACACCCACAGTAGCAGGTCTAAAGAGTAAGTGTCTACACCCACAGTAGCAGGTCTAAAGAGTAAGTGTCTACACCCACAGTAGCAGGTCTAAAGAGTAAGTGTCTACACCCACAGTAGCAAGTCCGGAAAGTATATGCATGTCTACATCCATAATAGCAAGTCTAAAGAGTAAGTGTCTACACCTACAGTGTAAGTGTCTACACCTATGTACAGTAGCAAGTCTAAAGGGTAAGTTTCTACGCCAACAGTAGCAGGTATAAAGAGTAAGCATCTACACCCACAGTAGCAGGTATAAAGAGTAAGCATCTACACCCACAGTACCAGGTATAAAGAGTAAGTGCATGTCTACACCCACAGCAGCAAGTCTAAAGAGTAAGCATCTGCACCCACAGTAGCAAGTCTAAAGAGTAAGCGTCTGCACCCACAGCAACAAGTCTAAAGAGTAAGCGTCTGCACCCACAGTAGCAGGTGTAAATAATAAGTGCATGTCTACACCCACAGTAGCAGGCATAAAGAGTAAGCGTCTGCACCCACAGTAGCAGGTGTAAATAATAAGTGCATGTCTACACTCACAGTAGCAGGCATAAAGAGTAAGTGTCTACACCCACAGTAGCAGGCATAAAGAGTAAGTGTCTACACCCACAGTACCAGGCATAATTAAGAATAAGCGTCTGCACCCACAGTAGCATATCTAAAGGGTGTCTTCACCCACAGTAGCTATAATGTTTTATGTGTCCGAGGCTGCTAGATGTATCAAAATCGGACTGGAAAGAAAAAGTAGATAAAAATCAATAATTGTTTAGATGAACAAATATGCAATTGAGAGCTCACACGCGGGCACACTTGATGAGGCAGTCTCGCAAGGCATCTTCACCGCGCGCTAGTGTGTCCTGCCACATGTGGTGAGGTTCGTATCGGCCAGGGAGGATGGGGATGATCGAAGTCCCGAATGGGTCATCGAAACAGACATTGCGCTGGTGAGACGCGTGTATCTCACAGGTGTCTAGCCAATGAACCGTTTGGTGGAAGCTTTCCTCAATGTTGTCTGCCCACAGCAAGGCATCGTTGATGCACTTTGTCTTGTTGGGGATTGTGGAGACAATTTCATCATAGCGGCGTGTGTAACCATCACCGGAAACGATGTAGCCTTGAGGTGTTGTTTTGTACCTGTACCTTCCCCAGGGTGTAATGAAGGTGGTGAGGTGGCGATCTTCCTCCTGTATCGGCACACTGTGGTAACCATTACATGCGTCAAGGACAGTCTTCTTCTTGCCAGTGGGGACAGATCGCGCTTGATGGAATGGTGAGGGTGTGTGGTGGGTTTCACGTGTGGCGTGCCGGTTGAGGGGTTGGAAATCGACAGTCCTTCTTGGTTTGCCATTCTTTTTGATACATATCACCATCCTGTAACACCATGTGACGGGCTCGCCGACTGGTACAGGTTCTAGTACGCCGAGGCGAACATCTTGGTCGAGGCCGTTTTTTACCTTGTCCTGCCAGTGGATGAGTACAGGTATTGGGATGTGATATGCAACCGGTTCAGCGTCAGGGTCAATCATGAGTTGTAGTGGGGGGCCTTCCATCATCGGTAGGGGTTGCTTGTTGCAGGTGTTGAATGTGCTGGACCGGTAGTGGTCTAGCAGGAATCGTTCCAGTTTCTCACGGTTTTCTTCAGTGGGTGGGTAGGGGAGCGTGGGCGGTGCTGGTGGCTTCTGCCGTGGCGGGCAGTTGCATGCATTGTCGTGGTCATGTGAGGTGGAAGCGTCACACATTTCGTTGACATTATTGTGCGGGAAGGTGGGGTCGATGATCCCTAGTTCGGTGCATGCTTCCCTACTCAGGAATAGCTTGTCATGTATGGCGTCGGTGATGTATGTCGTTGTGTAGTGCTTCGGCCTGCGGCAGTATTTTGCAAAAAGAACGAATATGATGCCCAAGTTAAATGTTCATCAACAATTATGCCAAGCACTCTATGTTTTGAGACATGCTGAATAACTTCGTTTTCTAGCCATGAGGTTGATGGTCAAGGGCTGTCGTTGACGTTTTTGTCTTGAAATCAGGATCATGCACTTGGTTTTTGAGGGGTTTATAACCATTCTATTTGATGAACACTATTTTTGTATATCTTGAAGGGTACATTGCAGGGAGGATTGGATGGAATTTTTGCTTCTGTCGCTTATGTTGATAATGGTGTTATCTGCAAAAATAGTGCATCTGGCATGTACGCTTGATATACTCAATGGTAGATCATTGATCTACAAGCTGAAGAGCAAAGGACCTAAAATTAACCCTTGCGGTACCCCTGACCTTACAACACGTCTTGAGGAAAACGATCCATTAACATAGACGCACTGGCTTATACTTGCCAAGTACACTAGTCACAATAAGTTAAGGGTCACTCTTGAAAGTTTATGAAATAGACCTCATGCACGAGTCAGCAGCGAATGTGTTGCGCGAGTTATCTCCCCTGAAATCAGGAGCGTGATCGAAGATGGCGACAATGGAAACAAAGCGAGTGACTGTGAGCGAACTGCAACGTTTCTTGCGAGACAGAGGTGTGGTTGTGGGTCAGAGTAAGAGACAAGAACTTCTTGAACTTGTTGGGATAGCCAAGGACTTGGGTTTACCCATAGATCCTGAGTTGTGTGTAGAAGATCGGTCTGAAGTGATAGGCGAAAAACTGAGAGACGGCAACCTCGTGTTGTCCAACCCTGCACTTCTGTCTGGATCTTCGGACATAAGCATCCTACCAGACTTTTCTTTTGTGGATGTGTGCACCTACTTGATGGGGCATGGCGTGGGCATTACAGCCATCAGGGACTATTGACGCTCCGAAGCTTATAGTCTCATGGAGGACGGCTTTGTCAGTAGTGTTGAAACCATGGAGCTAACCAGTGGGTACTATGCAGTCACGGCTTCAGTCAAGCCAAGGACAAGGGACAGAGATCCAGTTACCAACGCTCCATTAGTGTGTGTAGGTGTAGGTGTGTGTGTGTGTAGGGGTGTGTGTGTGTGTGTGTAGGTGTGAGTGTGGGTGTGTGTGTGAGTGTAGGTGTGTGTGTGTATGTGGTCAAGAGTACAGAGGTGCTGAGTATTGGTGTGACACAAATATTTCAAAATAAACTTTCTGATACAGTAATAATGATATTTTTGTTCCTAGGTCAAGAAGAAGTGAAATAAAGCCATAATTGTTACTCAAATTAGAGGTTAGCATTCGTCAACTTTACACCGCAGCCAATTTTCATGTCACACTTTGATGTAGAGTTAAGATGAGACTCCAAACCAGACCCATGACTCCAGACCATGTGTGTGTGTGTGTGAGTGTGTGTGTGTAGGTGTGTGTGAGTTTGTGTGGGGTGGGGGTGGGGGTGGGTGTGTAGGGGTGTGTGTGTGTGTGTGTGTGAGTGTAGGTGTGTGTGTATGTAGTCAAGAGTACAGAGGTGCTGAGTATTGGTGAGACACAAATATTTCAAAATAAACTTTCTGATACAGTAATGATACACTCTTCATTTTACATAAATATGATGCATTAGGTGATGTCTAAACTGTACAGAAAAGAAAGACTGAATGCAATGTTTAGTTTAGTTGTATTTGAAGAAGACAGTTTGGAGTCTGATCTCAACTTGACACCACCACTCATTCAGCAAAAGAGACACAAAAGATAAACTATTCAACACAAAAACTTTATTGCAGCTTCAACATCCAAGTATTAATGATATTTTTGCTCCTAGGTCAAGAAGAAGTGAAATAAAGCCATAATTGTTAGTCAAATTAGAGGTTAGCATTCGTCTTAACTCAACTTTACACCGCAGCCAATTTTCATGTCACACTTTGGTGTAGAGTTAAATGAGACTCCAAACCAGACCCATGACTCCAGACCATGTGTGTTTGTGTGTGTGTGTGAGTGTGTGTGTGTGTAGGTGTGAGTGTGTGTAGGGTGGGGGTGGGGGTGTGTGTGTGTAGGGGTGTGTGTGTATGTGTGTGTGTGTAGGTGTGTGTGTGAGTGTAGGTGTGTGTGTGTGCCTGTGGTCAAGAGTACAGAGGTGCTGAGTATTGGTGTGACACAAATATTTCAAAATAAACTTTCTGATACAGTAATGATACACTCTTCATTTTACGTAAATATGATGCATTAGGTGATGTCTAAACTGTACAGAAAAGAAAGACTGAATGCAATGTTTAGTTTAGTTGTATATGAAGAAGACCTACACGAACACACAAGCTCAATAGAGCCGGTACATATTCTTTCCTGGTTTCACAAATGGAATGAATTTGACGCCAACACAGCGTTCAGGGTATCTACTATCCGCTTTACATAGGTCACCCAAGCCACAGCTCTTGTTGCTCGGACAATTATGAAGAGCATTTCGCGAGGCTTAAGCCTGCCTCCGGGAACACACAAGGGAAGTAACTCCCAGAGCCTCGATATGTGGATATGGTCCATTACAATGTAGAAAGCGCAAAATAAATGAAAACTGGTATTGCAAAACGATTTTAGACTGGCATCCAGTAATGCACATTACAAAGCGTACAAGAAAAGGATTTTTTTCCATGTGGAACAGTCCCCTACTCTTACATTCGTGTGTCCTGCTCACGGTTGGCTGGCACGTTGGGGGCCTGATCTCCGTCTTTGAGCTGAAGGACAGGTCCTCCTTGAAGCAACTTCACAGACCCGTGGGGGCACCGGCAGGAGGAACCAAGGTGGACGAGGCTTTCGAGAAACTTCTCCTGGACGTCGTTGGTTTCAAAGGAGTCGCCGCTTTCGACGCCATGGAGATGCTACAGCTACGGCAAGCTTTCGAGGCGACGAAGAAGCAACTGGTCATCTCCGACAAGGTCGCTGTTCGAGTTCCTGAGTCCGTCAAAACGCAGCTGGAGGTGAAAGTCCTTGAAAGCCACAAGCATTCAGGCAAGGTCTCCACCGTCAGAAGTAACCTCATGTTGGACAAGATCCTTTTCGAATCGTTGTTTACAGAGTCAACTGCAGGTCTCATCCAAGCTATGCAGGAAATATTTGACAACGAAAATGTAGGTCGCGTCGACGCCATCTTGTTGGCCGGGGGATTCGGCGAGTGTGGCGTCATCCAGGACGCCGTCAGGAAGTCGTTCCCACGTGACCTGGTGCTGGTGGCGCCCTCCCCATCGGCCGCGGTCCTGATTGGCGCCGTCATGTACGGCCACAACCCTGACGTCATCGCCACCAGGGTCTCCGCCTTCACCTACGGGGTTGGCATTCGACCCCTCTTCAAGGACGGCGTGCACGACAAGGCAAGGCTGGTGATTGACGAGGACGGCGAGAAGCGGTGCAATAACTGCTTCAGTGTCCACATCACCATCGACCAGGAAGTGGAGGTCAACACGCTGCTGCCTTACCAGACGTACCATCCAGGTACTTCAAACCTGACAGAGCAAATAATCAACATCTACCGGAGCACCAGGAGGGAGCCGCTGTACGTGGACGAGTGGGGCAGCGAGGAGATCGGCACCGTCACAGTCCTCATGCCGGACACCACGGGGGGAAGGAAGAGAGAGATCAAGGCCGCCATGATGGTTGGGGGAACAGAGCTGAAGTTCTTCGCCAAGGACGAGACCACCGGGAAAGAGTTTACCACCAAGTGCGACTTTTTATCCAAGAACTAAGAATGCTAGAGTAAGTGAACACGATGCATGTTTTCAATGTGACCTTTGAGTACAGCAAAGTGATAGGAATTATTTTGACTATTCCGATTTTGGGGGGCGCTTTTTTTCTTTCTATTATGGTATTTGATGAATTCGTCAGACAATAAGGTTTCATAGAAAAAAAGGCCTGGAGTTTCGAAGAGAAATTTCTGTGTCCCCGAAAAATTACATACTGTTATTTCATACCAACTGTTGAAATTGTACAGTAATTCTCACCAAAACCATTCAGTCTATGACGAAGTTGGTCTGTAACTGGATACAAATTTGTTTCCAAACACATTTCATTAAGTGTTGCTAAAGTATTTATCGACTCGTAGCAAAACGTGAATGTTGATGAACATATAACCGCAATGTAGCGAGATAAGTTTGTGTATACATGTATGATGCGTCACTTGTCTTGCTTAAAACTCATAACTGGGGGAGCCAAAATAATTAACTATTAAAAAAAAGTTATTATAATCATTTTGTTAAACATTGTAGCAGCGATTTAACTCGATTATAATGGGAACCTCGTACCAAGCATTATAGGAATGAAAGCCACTGTACATTTTTGCCATGAAAATACGTAGTGAAGAAATCTGCGACACTTTGTGGAACAGTGCATAATTGTTGCTGTTGGTATTACTGATTACCGTATGTTTGCCATCATAATGTTGTTGTTGTTGTTGTTGTATTGTTGTTGTTATCAGAGTAAAATAAGACTGACTTTTACTTCCCTGAATACGGTTTTGGTTAGGCTAGATATAGGAATGCTGTTTCAAAGTTCCAGTAATCAAGCATGTTTTTGTATCACATCACGTTTTTATATTGGCAATCTTTGCAAATACCAACTTTGTGCAGAATGCTTATCTGAGCACATTCGTGGTAGAATATTTATTTAAATCACACGTTTGCACCAAAGTGATTTTTGTTGTAAACTCTATTATTCATCTTAATAAATAATGGTCATTTCTAAGGCGTGTTTATCGTGCTTCAAATTCATCTAAGATTGGTGGTGGGTGGGGGGTGAGGGGAAGGGGTAGATCTGGTGCCGACATTGCTGGACACAGGAAGGCGCACAAGTCAACAAGTAGTTCACCTTCAGTCTAAATGCTTCATCGCATCTTCTCTCGGCTATCAGGAAGCCTCTCTACTGCAGGAAGATCGCAGCTAATAACTGTCTTCCAACAAACAAGAGCTTGCCCAAGCACTTTGTTCTATAAACTTAGTTCATGTGCATGTTTTGCGAGTTGGGCAAATGGCGTGCGTTTTCATAAGTATAAACTGCGACAGACGTCCATTACAGTGCTTGTAATCTGACAGAAGGATGTGACACCTGTGCATTTGGCCTTCTCTCTGATACCAAAGATTATCCATATATCTACATGTAGAGATGAATTATGAATGTGGCGACTGTGGCTACTCAGACGAAGGGGATGTCGCACCATACGATTTCCACTGGCGGTCTCGACCTTTGAAGCGTGCCACACGAACACGGACATGAATTGCTTCAAGGTGCTTCCAATACAATTTATATTCTAAATTAAAAGGCCAAGCACTCCATATATAGGAGTGAAGGGAATAAGTTCAAAAACGCATGTCAGACCATGAGCAGTATCGCTGTACGGCGTTGCGACAACACGGGGACACAAAAGTTGATTATCTCAGACAGTCGCATTGCAGCCTTTAGTGCCACCGTATCGAAAGGATCTGGTGGTTACTCCCTGGCAGAAAAAATATTGGGGGCGGGGGGGGGGCCGCGGGGGGGGGGGGGTGGGAACGTAATTGGTTTTTGTAATGGTTATTCCTCCTTTATTCATCGACAGAATCAGCTCGACTTTCACAGGATATCATTGTAAAAATTATCCCTCCAGGTTTACTGGAGGTCCTACAGACTTTATCTGTCTGTCTGTCTGTGTGTGTGTCTGTCTGTCCCGTCTCCACGGCTTATATCTCAAAAACTACTGGACGGATTTCCTTGAGATTTTGCACACTAACTGGAAGTTAGGTCCGATTGAATGTATCAAATTTTCAGAATCGAGGCTTGAAGAGAAAGTGGTTTTTTAAGGTCGTATTCTCGAAATTACCGGTCGAAAAATGATTGAAATGACAATTGACGGAATAGTCAAATTTGACGTCATTAATAACGTTACGTCATTTGCAAGTACAATTTCGATCCTATATATGCCAGGAGAAGAATATCGAAACACCTGGGGAGGTAGGCAATTTGATGGAATGGCGAAATTCCAACATGTGCGACGTCATCAATAACGTGACGTCATTTGCGAGGACAGAGAATGATTTAGATAGATAGATATGTCCTCAGATGTCTTAGGCCGCAAGGCCTTTATCTGATCTTTTGATCAGTACTTATGGCTACTCTCACTTTTTACTACCCTAGTTCTAACGATCTTAAAAGATCGTGCCTAGTCTCTATACTTTTCTTCCGGTGGCTTATGAGTGGCAGAGAGTGTATACGTGGCAACAGCAGGTGGCCAACATCATCACAGTACATGTAGTCTTTGAACATCGTGTCAATCTGTTTTTGAAGCTGTTTAATGATGAACACTGAATTTGAGAACACTGGTAAAGGAGAAAGAATTATATCTGTGTGTCGACTCTCTGTCTCTACATTTCAATTGACGTAACAGCAGAAATTATGGGTAACCTTTTACACAGTTTTAGATCGAAATCGAGTCCTTCGTATGTTGAACGTCTACGTTGAATAAATACTTTTTGTCTGCATTTCTCGTACTGGCACAACTTGGTGACTTAAAGAAGTCGCTCCACTCCACGTCTACGAGATCATTGTACAATTTGTAAGCCTATATTAGGTCACCACGAATTCTTCTTCTCCTCACTCAATAGTACATGTACTACCAGGTTGAAGTTCTGTTCGTGTGGCCTAGTGGCAGTGAATCGATAATAAACTTACCTGAAATAGACCTTGAGTATCCTAAAATGTACAAGACCACTCAAATTTCATGAACTATCATCCATTTTCCTACAATTGTGTAGTACAATCGTTTTAGCGTTTTTAATCGACCCTGATACGACCTATCGCGATTTTTTCCTTTCATATCATGGTCGAAACTTCGCTGGCTTCGCGGATCGCTTTCGCCTATCAGACGACAGCTTCGTATACAATCATCACTGCGAGGCAGCGCGAAATTTACCGAAGTCGACCAAAAAACTCGCATTCATACAAATAATGAACCAATTCGAGTTTATTTCTCAGATTATTCAGACTTTGTCCGATTATTACCACGGTAAGATAGCAGGAATTTCACATCCGGCGTCATCGCTTCTGATTGGCCGGTTTGTGTCACGTGACTGTGATAGTTTCGTCTGCTACTCGCTCTGACGTTATGGTCCAAGTAGTTTGATGTTTACTTCGTCCGCTGAACGCTGCCAAGACTAATGCGCGAATGAATGAAGTATGATTTCATAATTTTTCCGGATTAATACAAATGTATATCAAATACATCAGTTCAATTTAATCGAGTCCATTAATCGAGTACATGTCCACTAGGTGAAAAATGTGTTGAGTGGAACGCAAGTCAGAAAAGTTACACTTGCAGTCTAAACAACAAAATGAATACAGTGTTTGTATTGAAAAATCAGGTCAATCTTTTCGTTGTTTGGTTCCACGACAAGAGTATGAAATCTATCTCTGTCCCAACTCAATTGAAGTTTTGGCATGTGTGACGTAATCATTTGACGTCGAATAACGTGACGTAATTTCCAGCGGATGTCCCATTTGTGAAGGATTTTTTATCATTCCTTTACAAACACGTAGTAACGTCAGTTGCCAAATGAATGGCTCAGATTGTAAAGCGCTGGACAATTGTAACGTTAGGTCATGCGTGAACGGATTCGAATCCGCGCTGAAACTTTTTTCAAACCCGACCTGTTTTTTGTGTTTTTGTGTGTGTTTTCCCCCCCTCTTTTCTCGAGAGATTGCGGGTTTGAACCCAATTTTTTGTGTGTGCCAAAACCTGGAGGTTCAGCGCCAGCGGTTTTTATTATGGCATTTTCCCTCACAAGTTATGGATGAGTAAGTAATTTCTCCTCAGTCATAATCTTAGTGTCCGCATGAGCTGTGAAGGAACACCGAAGACCAGTGAACTTCCATTACATGAGTGTGGCAGAGGTGGGGAAGGAATGTGTCCCTGATGACGAACACGGTGCATCTGTCCAAACAATCAGTGTTGGCGATTGTGTTTGCTCTGGAGTCGATAGCAAATGGATCAAAAATCCGGCGATAACAAGAAGAGAGCTCAGGTGAAAGGTGAAAAGATTGCCCTTCACAAGCGACATAGCGAGCGGGAGGTAACTCGTCCCGCCTTGGGTTGCACTCCAACTGTTGAGCACGACCACTGCAAACTCGCCTACTGAGCACGAACACTGCAAACTCGCCTACTGAGCACGACCACTGCAAACTCGCCTACTGAGCAGACACAGCAAAGCGAGATAGTCTTCGGTACAACCATACGTGCAGTACTGGGCGAAGTCTTTTGGTTTAAAAGCTTACAAGTATTTTGCCTTTATATTCCCTTCCAGCTCAACCTCTCTACTTCCTTTGAGTTTTCCTCTCAACAACAAAAACATGAAAAGGAATGCACCCCTGCCTGCATGTTTCCAGATGTGGACAGAATCATACAGAGGTGCACATGCATGTACATATCTGAACATGCACGCATGCACACACACGCTTTTACAAACACCCAACCCATCCATTCCTATACAATCTGAATGTAAGACGACGTTTTGTTTTTGTTTTTGTCGTTTCATTTTATCACCTCCAATCAAGTGGTATTTCGCATCGTTTCATACCGCATACCGGTATGTCTGTTTGTCCGTGTGTGTCTGTCTGTGTTTCAACCTGTCTGTATGTCGGTATATCTGTCTGTCTGGTCTGTCTATCTGTCAGTGTGTCTGCCTGCCTGTCTGCCTGCCTGTCTGCCAGCCTGTCTGTCTGTCTGTCTGTCTGTCTGTGTGTCTGTCTGTGTGTCTGTCTGTCTGTCTGTGTGTCTGTCTGTCTGCCTGTCTGTCCGTCCGTCCGTCCGTCCGTCCGTCCGTCTGTGTCTTTCTGTCTGTTTGATTGTCTGTCTGTCTGTCTGTCTGTCTGTCTGTCTGTCTGTCTGTCTGTCTGTCTGTCTGTCTGTCTGTCTGTCTGTCTGCCTGTCTGTCTGTCTGTCTGTCTGTCTGTCTGTCTGTCTGTCTGTCTGTCTTTCTGTCTGTCTGTGCTTCCATCTGTGTCTATCTGTCAGTGTGTCTGTCTGTCCGTCTGTCCGTCCGTCCGTCTGTCCGTCCTTCCGTCTGTCCGTCCGTCCGTCCATCCGTCCATCTGTCTATCTATCTGTTTGTTCGTATGTCTGTGTTTCTTGGTGTCTGTCTGTCTGTCTGCCTGTCTGACTGCCTGCCCGCCTGCCTGTCTGTCTGTCTGTCTGTCTGCCTGTCTGTCAGTGTGTCTGTCTGCCTGTCTGCCTGTCTGTCCGCCTGTCCGCCTAGTGAGTGTTTCAAAACTGCAAGTACATTGTCCTAATAAGCACACCAAGTAATAAGTGACACTGTGGTTAATCCCTCTGTGCACCCCCCTCTGTCTGAGTCTTCCAGAGCACATCAAGCTTCCAACCTCACCAGTCCAAAAACCTCTCTCCTCAACACCACCTCCACCAACCCTCAAACATTTCCCGCCCCCGATCCCCCGGACCCCCGGCCACCCCCACCCCCCGACCCCCGTTTTTGCGAGTCGCCCTACTGATAAGCTTGCCGTTGAGACGTGTGCAGTCATGCATGAAAACTGAAATCTAATCTCAGAATCGCATTGAACGCGCAAACTGGAACGTATACGAGTGAGGCGACGAAGCTGTCACGCGAACGCTGTCCGTGACTTTTATCTGCACGAGTTGCAGAAAGACATTTTCGCCAGCGCATTCTGAAGGGAACACAAGAAGGCAGACAGACAGGTAGGCAGGCCGGCAGAGATGTGGGTAGGCAGGCAGACATATGGGTAGATAGGCTCACAGAAAGGCAGATAGGTAGATAGGTAGGAAGCAGGTGGGTAGTCAGGCAGAGAGGCGGGTGGGTAGGTAGGGAGACAGACGGGTAGAAAGACAGATTGGCAGACAGTCAAGAAGTTGGGTAGGCAGGCAGACAGGTGGGTAGGCAGACAGACGGATGGGTAGGCAGACATGTTGGCAGACAGGCAAAAAATTGGGCAGGCAGGCAGGCAGGTTGGTAGGCAGGTACACAGGTGGGTAGGCATTCAAACAGACAAGTGGGTAGGCAGGCAGACATGTGGGTAGGTAGGCACGCAGTTGGGTGGGCACACGAATAGGTGCGTAGGCAGGCAGACAGGTATGTAGGCAGGCAAGCAGACAGATGGGTAGGCAGGCAGACAGGTGGGTAGGCAGACAAGCAGGTGGGTAGGCACACAAATATGTGGGTAGGCAGGCAGACAGGTAGGTAGGCAGGCAAGCAGACAGATGGATAGGCAGGCAGACAGGTGGGTAGACAGGCAGGCAAGTGAGTATGCAAGCAGCCAGACAGATGGGTAGACAGGTAGACAGGTGTGCAGACATGTGGGTAGACAGACAGGCAGACAGGTGGGTAGGCAAGCATGCTGACAGGTGGGTAGGCAGTTAAGCAGACGAGTGGACCGGCAGGTAGACAAGCAGAGAGGTTGTTTTTCAGTCAGACAGACAGATGGGTCGGCAAGCAGATAGGTGGGTAGGCAGGCAGACAGACAGAAGGGTAGGTAGGTAGACAGACAGAAGGGTAGACAGGCAGACAGGAAGATAGACAGGTGGGTAGACAGAGGAAGATAGACAGGTGGGTAGGCAGGCAGACAGACAGGTGGGTAGACAGGCGGACAGAAAGGTTGATAGACAGGTAAGCAGACACGTGGGTAGACAAGCAAGCAAACAGGTGGGTGGGCAGACAGCCAGACAGGCAGGTGGGTAGGCAGACAGGCAAGTGGGTAGGCAGACAGGCAGGTGGGTAGGCAGACAGGCATACAGGCAGGTGGGTAGGCAGGCAGACAGTTGGGTAGGCAGACAGACAGGAAGATAGACAGGTGGGTTGACAAGCAGAATGACAGAAGGGTAGACAGGCAGACAGGAAGATAGACAGGTGGGTAGGCAGGCAGGCAGACAGAAAAGTAGACAGGCAGACAGGAAGATAGACAGGTGGGTAGGCAGGCAGGCAGACAGACAGGTGGGTAGACAGGCGGACAGAAAGGTTGATAGACATGCAAGCAGACACGTGGGTAGACAAGAAAGGAGACAGGTGGGTGGGCAGACAGCCAGACAGGCAAGTGGGTAGGCAGGCAGACAGTTGGGTAGGCAGACAGGCAGGTGGGTAGGCAGGCAGACACTTGGGTAGGCAGACAGGCAGGTAGGTAGGCAGGCAGACAGGCAGATAGACAGGTGGGTAGGCAGGCAGACAGGTGGATATGCAGGCAGACAGGCGGGTAGGCAGACAGGCAGATAGACAGATGGGAAGGCAGGCAGACAGACAGGTGGGTAGGCAGGCAGACAGGTGACAGAATGGCGAACATACGGACACACAAGCAAACAGAAGGACGGTGAGATTAACAAACAAATGGAAGGCCAAGGAACAGATGAACGCTGAGGGACGGAAAGATATGAAGGCAAGTACATAGACAACGCGACGGATTTTAAAAGTAATAAAAGCACTTCACAAGAACAAAAATCTTTTCCTGTGACTTCTTGATCCCTTTATGTCCTTTTCGTGCTCGGGCAATGCAATCCCTTTGTCTTTACTCTACACTCACGCTCCGTGTCTCTTTCATAAGGTCTTTCACTCCCTCCTTTACTGTTTTCCTTTACTAGTAGGAACCACTTCCAGCTTTGTAGGAAGGTTCCCCCTCCTTCATAGCAACGTTAGCCCTCTTTCTTTTTTTACCCTTGTCTTGACCTCAGCAGTGCAGAGCACAAACAGAATTGAAATCGGAGGTGTAGATCCTGTGATATGACCAAATCAAGTTATGACTAGATAACGAGGTGATTTTTCCCCAACCCTAGGTATTAAAAAGTTAAAGAAAAAAACGTTTTTAGAGAGAATGTACTGCACTGTGATATTAAGAGGTTGTGCACAAATGGTTGAGGATCAATGTCGTGCACACAACTCACTTTCGATAATTTTGATGAAAAATGATTATCTCGCTGGTTGCACCTCCCCTTCCTTTAATTTTGTCTTCTTAACCCATTCACACATATTACCGTGCACTCATTCACCACACATGTATCACTACATATTGTACACGCTGTTCTGCTACGAGTCGTAGCGGTAATACTCACACTATGTTTCCCGCTTTATATACTTGCAGAATCTGTTTCAATCCAATTGTCTCTACCCATCATTACAATCATTCTTCTGTGTTTCTATTTGCATTCTCGTACACACCGGAATAGTCTACTGGTTGTTTCCGTCCGCACCGTGTCTCTACTCTTTACTGTTAATGGCATCTCACATTATCTCATTGTATTTCTCATTTCCATGATCATTTTCTCTAATCCCCATTCTCTCACATTCTACATATTCTCTTTCAAAACACTCACTCACATTGTACACTTTGCCTTTGTCGCCTGCTAGATTATGCTCACGAAATCATCATCACTCTTATTCATTCAGCCCTGCGTGTACCTACCCACCCGAACATGCTCACCCTTTCACGCACACCCCTCCGCCCCGATCTATGAAACACTCGAGAGTACTCATGCATGCAGCCTTAACCATAACCACACAAACTGAAATGCACACACCATGAGGAAACTCAAACGCACACGTGCAAAAAAAAAAACCTCGACGCAGACCCTCTATGCAATGTGCTCATAAATGCTCACAAGCATCTGCACTGTTGAATGGCGTCTCAATAGATGCAGGAGCAAACTGAAGCAGTGAAAAGCAAAATCAAGATTTCCCATAGCTGCGTCAGAGAAAAGGAAACTAGCCCTACTAGGAATTTCGAGAGGCGTCCTATCAACGTCCCCGCTGTGACACGTGTTGCATGTTGGCTTGGCTCACCTGGAAAATAATTGTCCTCGACTGGAGACGCGGCCCAACTTCAGACTTCAACTGTAGGGAGTTTATTGTTGTTTAATCAGCCAGATCCGGACCACGAATCGTCAACATTTCGTTGCCATTAAAGAAAAGGAAGATCGAGTTTGTCACCAACTTGTAATCTCTATGGATTGAAGTCTGTCCAAATGGCTGTCTGCGTATCTGACTCGGTGAGTGGTTACTACGTGAGGATCTACTCGCCTGAGCTTTGAAAATTCAACTCGGCTATGCATGAGACCGTTTGGATTCATTTTGACATCATATGACGTTTGTTAAGTACCATAACTTCTGTACGCGTCTTCTCCCCCTCCCTTTCTCCCCTTCCCTCCCCCTCCGTCCGTCTCTGTGTGTCTATCTGCGTGTTTCTTATTGCGTCTCTCTCTCTCTCTCTCTCTCTCTCTCTTTCTCTCCTTCCCTCCCCCCTCCGTCCGTCTCTGTGTGTCTTTTTTTGTCACTTTCCTGTGGATGCCCCGTTTGATCGAGGAGAATATCCCACAGTTTCCCTGGTGTTTTTACTCCTGGGTGGGGAGAAGCAATGTGAGTTAACATCTTGCTCAAGGATGCAACTCTGGGAACCGCGCAGCTTCGAGCGCCGTACCCACTGGCCGCTAGCGACTGTAGGTCCAGTGCGCTAACCACTCGGCCACAGAGCCCCCATCTGCATGTTTGTTATTGTCTCTCTCTCTCTCTCTCTCTCTCTCTCTCTCTCTCTCTCTCTCTCTCTCTCTCTCTTTTTTTTTGTGTGTGTCAGTCTCTCTCTCTCTTTGTGTGTGTCAGTCTCTCTATCTGTCAGTCTCTCTCTCTCTCTTTCTCTCTCTCTCTCTCTCTCTTTCCCTGTGTGTGTCAGTCTCTGTCAGTCTCTCTCTCTCTCTCTCTCTCTCTCTCTCTCTCTCTCTGTCAGTATGTTTCTCAATCGATCTTTCTTTCTTTTTCTATCTGTCAGTCTCTCTGTCTCTTTCTATCCCCCCCCCCCTCTCTGTCTGTGTCTGTCTGTCCGTCCGTCCGTCTGCCTCTCTCTTTCTCTCTCTCTCTCTCTCTCTCTCTCTCTCTCTCTCTCTCTCTCTCTCCATCCAATCTTTCGTTTTCATGCTTCCTGCCTGCCTCGATCACAGCCCATAGATATGAAAGTTTTGCCCCCGTCTCTTCTAAGAATGGCTTTCGTCTTGTCTTTTAATTCGTCTCTCACGCTCTTTCTTAATCTGTTACTTTTCATTTTCTGTGTGTTTGAGTTCTTCCAATTGTGTGAGAGTCTGGGGTTTTTTCCCCGTCAGTGCGTAATTCGGAGTTGTACATTCCACGCCAGACAGCCAGAAATAGTTTAGAATTCAGGCGCCTTATTTTGCTTCCATACTTCGTCTGTCTGTCGGAGCACTATTAGTCCTTTCCTTTCATCCAGTCATGCATGATTTGATGTAACAATTTGTCTTCATCCATTTATATGTTCTGTTCATGCTCCACTGTTATAGTCAGCGCCATCCTGCACCACCATTAGCTTGTTTCGTTTTCATCCGGCCTTTTCGCACTTCCGAGTCGTCCCCTACGCGTTCCAAGAAAGCGACCTACTTTCCGTGCAAGTGTGACTCAGCATCGTGACAGCTTGTTTCCTACTTCAGTTATCTCTACACTCAGACTTCTAGCACACGTTAAATGAAACAGTCTTCATTTTGCATTCACATAAGACTTCCAATGTACTATCCTCTCTTTTACAACGACTCACCGTTACAAAAAGCAGTTGGCGTTAGTTTGCCTCAGTGCCTGGCTATGTATGTCTGTTCCATACTCTGCCAATCTAACCAGTTGTAGCTGTTCGACGTTCTGTCACCGCTCACTGAAGCTCTAGGTCACACAAAGGCCGTCGCCATGACAGCTGACGGGCGTTTTGTCTCTTTTGGACTCTGTTATGCTGTTCCCCACAGTGTGAGCGTTCTTCAGCTTGGGTAGATTTCGGTGTAAGGTGTAATGCATCCATTGTATTCTGCAGGACTCCGACATAGTGATCTTTACTTTGTTACTGCAATGGAATTGTCTATTCATTTGCATGAAACTATCATCAGCCAGCCTCTCGTGTGTCCGCGAATCCCAAAATGTGATTTTTGTGACAGATATTTGGTAATATAGACAGAGCAGAAAACAAACTATATGTAAACATGTATTAGTATGTAAAAAAAATGAAAACGCTTTTGATTTTCGATAAACTGTCAGCACAAAAGGTCGATTTTACAGAAAAACAGCAGCTGTTGTTTTACACACACACACACACACACACACACACACACACACACACACACACACACACACACACACACACATATATATATATATATGTCTTCAGTTGTGATGAGTCGGCAGCCTGGGTTTGTTGACACCTCTCTTCCCTGTTCTGCCTTTGGCTAATTGCATTGGTGCTGAAGACCAACATAAAATTTGCCGTGCATTCTTTCCATACATTAAATTTGTAAGTTTCTGTTGTGACTTTATCGCCGCAAAGAGATCAAATGTATCCCCTTTTGTTTCAAGTCACGTCTTCACATATTGCGTTTCATACAGGCAGTAAGCAAGCTTTTCTTACGTATACTGACAACTTATACTGCTTCATATCAAACTCAGCTGATCATTTTTGTCTGTGTAGGGATAACTGTGTGCACTACATGTGCCTGATTTTGTCGGGGTACGTCATTCTGTGTGTATCAATGATAAGTCGTCCAGCCACTTTCCATTGAAAAAATATTACAAATTCACCGATCTCTTCATCCATGTCCATAACCAAAAGCCTTCCTTGCAGGACTGCCTACGCATGGAAGCAGAGCTGCGATCCAAGGTTCTGGTGGTGGCCATCGACTTTGGGACGACGTTCTCGGGATACGCCTACTCGTTCGGGGCAGATTACAACAAGAACCCTCTCAGAGTCTACAGCCACAACTTCGTGGTGGGAGGCGAGCACTTCGACAAAATCCCCACTTCCATTCTCTTCACTCCAGGAACCGAGTTCAACTGCTTTGGAAAAGAAGCAGAGGAAAAATATGCCAAATTGTGCGACGAAAATCCACAGACGGCCAAAACGTGGTTCTACTTCGAAAGATTCAAAATGTCCCTCTTCAAAAACGCGGTAAGAACGAGGGTTCTGCTCACTAGATGACCAAAGTGAACAAGAGTGCAAAAAAGATTGTTGTGGATGCTTTGCGATTACCTCAGTGGGTCCGGACGTCATTGTACACAAGGTCACCAGTCGTTGCACTTCGCGAGAATTCCAGTGAGCTTGTGCAGGTTTGGCTTACAAACGCTCTCAAGAAATATTGATTGTCTCTTGCGTCTACAATCGGCGCTCTGGAATACACTTATTTCTAAATAAAGTGCGCCACGGAGGCACTGTCATTCCCTTTTGCTTTTCTGCTCTGTTTTTTGTCTGGTTGGGATGCTGTCAACGCTTACATTCGCCACTTATGTCCCTTATTGCCCACCAAATTGACTGAATTGTACTCATTCTTTTTCTCATCGGCGTTTTCCATCGGCCCCTTCTTCGGCTCGTCCTCGCCCTAGTCCCCCTCCTCCTCCTCGTTCTCCAATTCTTGCTCCTCGTCCTCGTCGTACTCCTCTTTTCCTCCTCGTCGTCCTCCTTTTTGTCTACTTCCTCGTCGTCCTCGTTCTCGCCCTACTCCTTGTCCTCCTCATCCTCATGGTCTTCCACGTCGTCATTGTCCTCCTCCCCATCTTCCTCCTTGTCGTCGTCCTCCTCGTTGTTGTCATCGTCATCCTTGTCTTTCTTCTCCTCCTTTTATTTCGGTTCAGTCTGAGACAACATCTCTTTGCGGTCACATTCTTTTTGTATTTTTCCGTCGTAATATCATTATAAGATTATTGTTACCTTGCTCTTTCCTAGACTCTGACACGAACCAGCGTTCTCCTGGACCACACTCAGAGGAAAGGCATTCCCGCTCATCTCGTCTTCTCAGCAGCCATCGGCTACCTGAAGGATCACGCCATGAAGACCCTCGAGGACAGGGTTCCTATTGTTCCCAAAGACATCACGTGGGTGCTAACGGTGCCAGCCATCTGGGACGAACAGGCCAGACAGTTCATGAGGGAGGCAGCACAACAGGTACCAAATTCTTCGGTCGCATATCGTATTCTTAAGTAGGTTGGTTTCCAGTTCGGGGACAAGAGATTATGACTCGAGGGAATTGAACAAGCATATTCCACCCTTTCTCTCTTTTATATGTTGTGATCCCTTGAGTCTTTGTTTGATCTTGAGAG
Organism: Theodoxus fluviatilis; assembly: GCA_034096865.1. NCBI lineage: Eukaryota > Metazoa > Mollusca > Gastropoda > Cycloneritida > Neritidae > Theodoxus > Theodoxus fluviatilis. The sequence goes on along the minus strand of JAWQFJ010035218.1, from coordinate 8,930 downwards.
TCGCCATTCCGAAGTAGGCCCTATGAATCAGTTGACTTTGTCGTTGACGGTCTCTTTGACTACGGCCGAATCCATTCCGACATGTTTAATCCACTCTGTTATGTACACGTATCAGCAAAATTGTGCTGTCCGGTAGAACCTTGCACTCTGTAATTGATGAACCTGTCGGTGTAGAAGCCCTATAATGTTGAAATAAATCTCGTCTTCATTGCTGGTAGTCTTTCTAACAGCTCGACTGTTTTGGTCCGTGATTCAAGTTTGAACAGGAAATATATATGTGTGCGCAAAAGTCCCATGCTATATAAAGCAATGTCGTATTTTTGTACCTATCTAGCGGCCTTTACCTTGACTTCTGGAACGCGTGATACTGTTCGAGAAAAAATCATACAGGTCAGTTGTACTCATGTCCTCAGGCCGGGATTCATGAGAAACAACTGGTGCTGGCTCTGGAGCCTGAGGCTGCCTCTGTGTACTGCCTGCATCACTACAAGTACATCCAGTCTCTCTCCCAGCCTTTCCACCTCGCCTCACCGGGAAAGAAGTTCGTGCTGGTCGACTGTGGAGGTCTGTATGATCTTTCCTTTACAAACGCTGTGCATGGTTTGGATGAGAGGATACAATAGAGTGGTCCATGGGTAGTTATAGCTTCCAATCAATCGATACAAAAATGAAAGTGTTTTGAGACAATGCGATTCTTGATGTCTTGTTTATATATTGTGTCAAGTTAACAAAGTCGCAGCTCAATCTCTTCTTACACAAACAGGACGCGACCAAGTAAACGTCGAAAACGAATAAGGCGACCACCGAGGAGAATGACGACAAGTACGTTTCTTTGTGTGTGTCACTTAATTGTTCTATGGCCAACAAAGTACAACATCAAAATGGCCATTGATTGACAGAAATCTTAGTCGTGTATTGGACTACTCTAATAACAAGCCGAAGACTTCATCAAAATTTGTTCTCTCACTTTTCCACCCAACAGGTGGCACTGTGGACATCTCCGTCTTTGAGCTGAAGGACAGGTCCTCCTTGAAGCAACTTCACAGACCCGTGGGGGCACCGGCAGGAGGAACCAAGGTGGACGAGGCCTTCGAGAAACTTCTCCTGGACGTCGTTGGTTTCAAAGGAGTCGCCGCCTTCGACGCCATGGAGATGCTACAGCTACGGCAAGCTTTCGAGGCGACGAAAAAGCAACTGGTCATCTCCGACAAGGTCGCTGTTCGAGTTCCTGAGTCCGTCAAATTACGGATGGAGGTGAAAGCATTTGAACGTCACAAGCATTCAGACAAGATCTCCACCGTCAGAAGTAATCTCATGTTGGACAAGATCCTTTTCGAGTCGCTGTTTACAGAGTCAACTGCAGGTCTCATCCAAGCTATGCAGGAAATATTTGACAACGAAAATGTAGGTCGCGTCGACGCCATCTTGTTGGCTGGAGGTTTGAGCAAGTCTGACGTCATCCAAAGAGCCATCAGGAAGGCCTTCCCACGTGACCTGGTGCTGGTGGCGCCCTTCCCGTCGGCCGCGGTCCTGATTGGCGGCGTCATGTACGGCCACAACCCTGACGTCATCGCCACCAGAGTCTCCGCTTTCTCCTACGGGGTTCACACTCGACCTCTCTTCAAGGACGGCGTGCACGACAAGGAAAGGCTGGTGATTGACGAAGACGGCAAGAAGCGGTGCAAGGACTGCTTTAGTGTCCATATCGCCGTCGACCAGGAGGTGGAGGTCAACACACTGCTGCCTTACAAGACGTACTTCCCATTTACCTCGGAGCAGACAACTATAACATTCGACATCTACCGGAGCAGCAGGAGGGAGCCGCTGTACGTTGACGAGGAGGGCAGCGAGAAGATCGGCACCGTCACAGTCCTCATGCCGGACACCACGGGGGGGAAGGAAAGGAAGGTCAAGACCGCCATGATGGTTGGGGGAACAGAGCTAAAGTTCTTCGCCAAGGACGAGACTTCTGAAAAAGAGTTCACTGCGAAGTGCAATTTCCTGTCTCGAAACTGAAACAGTCACACAGAGGGTGTCGCACAAATGAACGCTTCTATTTAATTCATTTCAGATACGCAAACTAGTTGAAATCATTTTGGTTAACTTGTAGAAATGATGTATGCACAGCTTCAATAGAAATCGGCTCGAATGAATGCCCGACTGTGCACACGCACCTGATTAAATCCTCATGTACTTTGAAAGTAAAGTTTTCCTTTTATTGAAAGATATATTTTCACCAACTGAATGATAAATGCTTAGCATTCCCTTCAACTGCAGTTTTAACAAACGTAAAATAGGTTTTTACTGTTTTTAGTTTGATGAGAATATAATGCGTTTTCCCTGATTTTCAGGTTCCAGTTCCGACGGCTCAACATCGATAATGAACGTCTTCTGATCAATGTTGCCGTCGGCGTTATTTTGAGAGGCTGATGAATTGAGTTTGCTTGCTTTTGTCTTGTGGGAAGAAAAGAAAACCACCAACAACAACCTAGGAGTTTTTCACCGTGAATTTTGATGGGATAATATATAACCAATTTATTTTCATTATTTCTCTGCTATGAATCATTCATGGAGTGGCCTTTTGTAAATGCACATTCACTCCTGGTTTTAAATGTAGCAACTTCATATAACACTTCTAATGTCGTTCAAAAGTGGAATTATAACTTTTGACATCTTTTTCGGTTAAACTTTTAACAAAAATGTACATGGAGTGGAAAATTTGTTATTTAGGAAATCTTCAGAAACGTTCCAATATCGGAACTTTGACTTGGGAGAAATTATATTTCTGTCCGCGAAGAGAAAACACGGCGGCTCAGCTACATTACAGGAAGTATTTTGTGTCACGACTGTGGAAATAATGCAGCAATTCTCACCAAAATCATTCATTCCATGATGAAGCCTGTCTATGGTTGATTTAAAATTCGTTTCCATATTCATTTTATTGAGTGACGCTGAATTATTTACCGACCTACGGACGAACGTAAATGTTTATGAACATGTAACGGAAAAGTTACGAAATGTTGGTATTTGAATGCTGTCAATTTGTGTTCACATGTCAGACCTGGGCAAGCCACTGTATTAGCGAGAGAAAATTTTGTTTCAAATCATTTTTTGAAACATTGTAGCAGTTCCTGAATTAGAATTTTGATTATAATGGAATTTTGCACATGACGTTATATGAGTGTCAGCTATTGCATAATTTTGCGATAAGATTACAAAGTAAAGAATTCCGCGATATTTTGATGGAACAATGTCTTACATTTGCGGTTAGCGTGGATGATTACTGTGTGCATGATTTTACATTCCACCAACAACAAAAAGTGACAGAGATATGTCAAAATGGAGCCCACCGAGTTTTTGTTGTTGTTCACAGCACCTGTATCGTAGTCCAATGAGAGTGCCTTTTAATTCCCTGATTAAGTTTCGGGTTAGTTTGGATATAGGAATGCAGTTGCATTAATTACATGTGTTCTTGTAACACAAGACGTTTTCACATTGGTAATCTTTGCAAACCCACGTACATACCTACTTTACGCAGAATGCTTATCTAAGCACATTCGTTGTCGATTATTTATTTGAATCATGTTTGCACAAAAGCGATGTTTGCTGTAAACTCTACTGTTTATCTCAAATAAATCATTATCATTTCTACTGTGAGTTTACCGCACTTCAAATTAGTCACAGTATGTTTCTCTCTCTCTCTCTCTCTCTCTCTCTCTCTCTCTCTCTCTCTCTCTCTCTCCTGGGGGGTGGGGGGGGTGGGGAGAGAGGGAGGGAGGGAGACGAGGCGGATCTGGTGCTGACATTGCTGTAAGTCTCACTTATATATTACTGTACACAGGAAGGCGCAAGAGTAAAATGGTATGTCACCTTCAGGCTCCACACCTCATTGCGCATGTCGCATGTCATCAGGAAGCCTTGTAGAGTGGAAAATAGTGTCCCGTTGAAAACAGTTACCGGAAGTCATCGCGGTACTGAACTCCATGCACCTTAACGGTCCGCGTGATTTGGGTGTAATCTTAACAAGCTAAACCGTAAACGACGTTCCGAACGTTTCCGACTTCGACCATTTCAGCAGCGCCAATAAACGCGGACCGTTAAGGTGCATGGAGTACAGTACCGCCAAGCAAGACGTTGTCACAAAACGCAGATATATTAACGCGGCCGGATCTTAGCATAACTCCCCGGGCGTGCCAAATCAGTCAGGCGGAGTGGCCGGTGCCGTCTCTTTTTTAAAGTTGAATTTTCAGCACGTCAAGATCAGATAACTCTGTGATAACTGTTTTCAACGGGACACTATTTTCCACGCTACAGGCCTCACTAGTGCAGGAGGATCTCAGCTGTCTCGTAAGGAACAAGAGCTAGCAGGGGAAAATGTTTAAACAGAGTCAATGCGCATGTTCTGTGCTGGGTAAATGACACTATTTCTCATAAGTGTACACTCTGACAGATGTCCATTCAAGGGCAAGTAACCTGAAAGAATGATACGACATGTGTGCATTCCAGTTTCTCCCTAGCATCAAGGGTCGCCTACAAAAAGATAGTTATGACTGTGACAACTGCGGCTACCCAAACTACGAGAATATTGTTTTATACAGTTTTGGCTGTCGTTCTCAAACTTCAAAGCGGCGTAAAAAATTGGTGTAGTTTTATATAGCGACTCATTACCCACGTCTGGGTCTCAAACTATTCTACAATTTCCCCCCGATCACTGGGCCACTTCATCAGTCCTTCACTGGCACTTGACAACAAAGTTATATATATCTACAATACTACTACAGTCCTCTCAGGTACCCGGTTTTACTTTTAAATGGGGAGAAACAACATGAATAAGGAACACCATCAATACCATATTTCCCAGTCGGGGTGATCGCTGTTGTACAAAAGTGAACGGAGTTACACCACAAGTGCACCAGATTGTGATGATATGCTAAACAAAAGGCAGGAGGGTAATGTATGACCCTAATGTCACCAAGTATTCAGCTTTTGTATTTATATCTCATCATATTCGGTAGGTAGGAGCAGCATATTGTTCATCCTTCTTTGCAGCATGGGTTGTGTGTGTGGTTTTTTGCACTCAAATTGTCATGCATATTCGATTAGCGAGTAAAGATAAGATGGCGCAGTGGCGCGTGTGCTAGCATCTCTCGGACGTTTTGTTTTTTCCAGGTTAATTATTCACGAACAGTTCAGCTGCTGTTAAGTTGATATGATTTTGTTGTTTCGTTTTCGTTTTTGGCATCAATTCAGTGTTTGCTGTCCCTGTAAAGGCCCGTTTTAAGTGAGCAACGCTTACTCCTTCTTTGCTGTGGTAACCATCTTATCTAACCGGTCAGGACGAAGCTTCAGTCTAGTTCTGCGTCCTGACTGATTAGGTAAGACCGCTACAACGGCGAAGTAGGCGTAAGTGTTGCTAAATCAAGACAGGTCCAAACGCCGTCATTCTCCCCCCACCAGGTGCCCTTTGTACTCCTGGAAGACAATGCGAGTTGTTAAGAGATTGATTCCTGACAATGGACAGCACGAAATCACAGCCAGCTGAAATTCAGAAAAGAGACTCGATGCCACGGGCATTCAATTGATCGTCAGTTTGACGCTTCGTGTGCACATTATGAACAATGGATGGGTAGGTGGGTGGGTGGGTTGGTAGGTGGGGTGAGTATCAACTTACCTCCTTTAGGCCTTCGCGTTTTCCGGTTACACAATAACATGTACCGTCTCCGCACTCTTATTCACATTTCTAGTTGATTTAGAGATGCCACGATAGCATGCCAGGCTGTTGTGTTGTTCCCTACTGTGGGAATAAATCTGCTGGTGGACATTCACTCCCCAACAATCCTGAACTTTGCAAGAGAAGGATAATTGTTTTTAAAAGCAAACTGTCTGCTTCTGATGTTAGTAGGCTAACGGAGACAACCCCAGCGACCCAGAAATCGCAGCCGCTAATCTACAGTGTTTGTAGGCCTATTAATTGCTCACTTCGCATTGAGTTCAGATTTGCGTTTAATTTTTTTAAAAATCTTCTTTTCCTCAATTGTTTCAAACTATGGGATGCATAATTTGTTTATGGTGATATTGCCACGTACCGAAAACAGAGACTTTTGAGAATCTCTTCCACTGGCGGGCCACACTATAGTGGACTCGTACGAAGATAGATCAAGAGCGGACCCCACTCTGCTGGCGGACCACGGCATCTGATTGGCTGCGTTTTTACACAGGCGTTTATGCTCGAAACAGAGCCGAATCGCCTTGACGACTGTTGCAAATATGATATTCATCGTAACCCGGTTTAGCTGAAAGCGCATTATGTACACCAGTTTGTCAATTATTCACACTTTATTGTCATTCTGCGAGCGGAACAACCGTCCAAGATTGCGTATGTGAGGTAGCGAGCGCGTAATAATTGGTTGTCATTCTGTATGAGAGTCACCGCGAATTAAACGACCAGGGGCCGGTTGCTCAACAATCAGTTATCGGCTAGCTGTCAGCTAAAACGCAACCTACCAGCTAAATCAGCGCCGGATAGCTTAACTGGGTTGCTCGTGCGCCATTTTGCCTAACTGACAGCTAAGTTAGCGGGAATAATTTAGAGGTGGTCGGAGCAGCTCTAAAGTCCCTTAGTTGGGAGGTAAAAATGGCGGCGATCATTCACCAGATTTTTCGTCAGCGATATCAGAGACGAAATCGGGTGTATCGAGATCGCTTTGATCCTTTTGTGGAGTTCGATGACGTAGATCTTCACCAGCGGTTTCGATTTCGGCGAGCTGAAGTGCTGCAGATCGTGGATATGCTGAGGGAAGACTTGAAGATTGCGTACAATCGCAAATGGGTTCTCTCGCCAGAAATGCAAGTACTACTCGCTCTGCGATTTTACGCTTCGGGTAGCTTCCAAAACGTTGTCGGAGACACGATTCATGTGCATAAGTGTACAGTTTCCAGAGCAATCCATCGAGTTACGGCAGCGTTATGCAGAAGAGCAAGGGAACACATTTATTTTCCCACCCAACAAGAAGCCAACCGACAGAAGCGAGCATTTCACGCAATGAATGGTTTACCCAATGTGATTGCTTGCGTTGATGGCACGCAAATTCAAATTCGTGCACCATCCCACAACGAACACGAGTTTGTAAACAGGCGAGGAAAACACAGTATTAACGTGCAAGTTATGTGTGACGCTGACCTAAGAGTGGTCAACTGTGTCGTGAAATATCCTGGGTCTGCCCACGATTCTAGGATCTTGAGGGAGAGCTCTGCATGGAGAAGATTTGAACAGCGCCCGCGGCTGCTTGATGGCTTCATCCTAGGAGACAGCGCGTACCCATTGCGGGAATGGCTCCTGACTCCCTTTCTCAATCCGCTGACTCGTCAGGAGCAACGGTACAACAATGCTTTCAAAGTCACAAGAGCAACTGTAGAAAGATGCATTGGAGTCCTCAAGCGTCGCTTCCACTGTCTGCACTCAGAACTACGGTACACGCCGGCTAGGGCTTGCAAGATCATTACTGCCTGTGTAGTTCTCCACAACCTAGCAGTGCAGTTTGGCACCCCAGAACCAGACTCAGATGATGAAGATGATGAAGATGACAGCAGTGACGACGACTGCGACACTCCACCAGCACTGAGTGGGAGAGCTATTCGTCAGGATATTGTTCGACGTTTCTTCTAACATTGCAAAGGTCAGTTCACACCAGCCTTGTTTGTTTTATTTTTAAAACATATATTGAAGAGGGGAGGGAGATGTTTGAGTGTGGACCGTGACTGTCTCTCATTGTGTGTGTGTGGGTGCATGCATTGTGTGTGGGTGCATGCATTGTGTGTGTGTGTGTGGGTGCATGCATTGTGTGTGTGTGGGTGCATGCATTGTGTGCATGCTTTGTGACTCACAGTGAGTCGATGTACCGACCCTAGTTGTCCGTCCGTCTGTCTGTCGCCTGTGCGTGAAAAACTACAGGCCTAACGATGGGTTTTTCGCAGACACTATTAAGTCCATCAACGTAGCATGAGAAATAAAGCAAAAGCATTAATGGTGAAGTGACCTTGGATTTAAGGTATTGGTCACAGGGGAAAACAATGTTGTGATACATTTGTAATGCGCTTATCTTTAATAATTTAATAATCATCTGTCTGTTTCTATGTAATTCTGTTTGTGTGTGCTTGTGCTTTTTTGTTTTTAATGTGAATATAAGACATAGTGTTATATATAAAAATCTTTTTTTTTCTCCTCAAAGCAAAGATCATAAATTATTGGATTATGGTAAATCAAATGTGTTGAATTACTTATTACTATTATTACATGAGTAAAACTAAGCAGCTATATGCATGTTTGGCGAAAGAATGTTTTAAATCTGTGCTATCTAGGTTTTGTGATAAAATTCAAAGATTGTGAGGCAACACAGTTACAACAAAATACAAGACAGAGACAAACGAGGGTTGATTCAGGTATGCCTGGCTGAACAATGTTTAATCTGTTCAGTAGATTTACCAAGTGTACAGTCTTGTAATGAAACAAATAACCACAGAATAAAACGCTATGTCTGATTGATTAAACACTGAATACTTTTCAGGAAATAAGAGTAATATGTATGAACAGGTTGTCAACAAAAGCACGCCTGTTGTCGATCTGACGGGCATCGGCGTAATTATGTGGACAATTGTAATTATGATTTGTGAATGTGCATCTGTGTTGTGTGGTGTATTTGTGTATGTTTCCTGTACTGTGAACATATGCATGTGTGTAGGTGTGCAAAATCAATCCAATACACATGTTATTGTCAAATTCTTCTTTCACCTTTATTTATGCTCTCAATGGCAGAATGCATTAGTTCAAGTGAACCAAAACAAACTCTTCCAAATGACTAGAATATATTATATTTTACACACATGAACTGAAAGGCAATGTATTAACTATTATGTTGGGTAGAGCTTTGGCA
>JAWQFJ010035217.1:0-12333 GCA_034096865.1 Theodoxus fluviatilis | reverse complement strand
AATGAGCAGTAATGTTAAATTTCCAATGCAGATCTGAGACTCACCCCCGCACAGACTCCTTTGCTTTTATTCAGCCGGTTGAGATTTAGCTGCTCGTGGCCACGGAAAAGAACGTTATAAATGCTTTACAAGCACTCCGCCACATCAATTTTCTCTCAGCTGGTAGAGCGTTAGACTCTTGGTCATGCATGACCAGGTTCGATTCTGGGCTGAAACTTTTTTCTCTCTCTTTTTTCGAGAGGTTGTGGCTCCAAACCCGACCTGGTTTTTGACTCACATGCGAAGCAAAAGTGAGTCTATGTACTCACCCGTGTTGTCCGTCCGTGCGTCCGTGCGTCCGTGCGTCCGTGAAAAACTTTAACGTTCAATTTTTCTCGGAGACTATTCAGTCTATCAACACCCAATTTGGCAAGATGGTATATGATGACAAGGCCTCAAAAAACATACACAGTGACTTGTCCTTGCTTCAAGGTCAAGGTCGCAGGGGCCATAAATGTTGTCTAAAAAACAGTCATTTTTCACAATTTCTCAATTTTCTCTGAAGTTTTTAAGATTGGATACCTCACCTATATATGGTATTTAGGGCAACGTAAGCCCTATCTTTTGATACCAGTTTGGTTGACCTTGCTTGAAGGTCAAGGTCACAGGAGCTCTTCAAATTTGGATTCTATACATATTTTAAAGTGACCTTGACCCTGAACTATGGAAGATAACTGTTTCAAACTTAACAATTATGTGAGGCACATGTTATACTTTTATCATGAGACACATTTTGTCACATATCATCAAGGTCCTTTGACCCTTATGAAATGTGACCAAAATGGGGTAGTGAACCACTAAAAGTGACCATATCTCATGGTAGAAAGTGCCAATAAGCACCATTGTGCTTCCTATGTCTTGAATTAACAGCTTTGTGTTGCATGACCTTGGATGACCTTGACCTTGGGTCAAGGTCACATGAATTTTGGTAGGAAAAATGTGTAAAGCATTTCTTAGTGTATGATGTCATTGGTAGGTTTAGTTGTTTGACCTTGACCTTGACGGTCACCTGAAGGTGAATGTCATGTAAAGGTCAAGGTCAAGCATGTGAGTCGTATGGGCTTTGCCCTTCTTGTTTATGTTTTTGTGTGTGTGTGTGTGTGTGTGTGTGTGTGTTTTCCCCCTCTTTTCTCGATAGCTTGCGGGTTCGAACCCGATAAAAAAAAAAATATATATATATATATATATATATATATATATATATATATATATATATATATATATATATTGCCAAAACCTGGAGGTTCAGCGCCAGCGGTTTTTATAGAAGGCGATCTAGGGTAGGTCTTGCGCGTTTCGATACAAAAAAATAATCTGGAATACTCCCTGTGCACACACAACAATCAGGACTTTGTAGGGTCTCTCACGCTTCTTTAGGCAGCTAGTGATGTCTTGTGCTCTTTCGTTTACGTTTGTAACCATTTATTGGTAGTTTCCTCACTGGCGAATGGTCAGTTTTACTTACTGCCCTTAACTACTTATTTCATCAAAGTTAAACTGCTGTGATCTCGCAGTTCCTTACAAACCAACTTATTCGTCCGCTTTCTCTCTATAGCGCTCTGTTCACACATTCGTTCAGCCGCCGCTTTTTGACTCACATGCGAAGCAAAAGTGAGTCTATGTACTCACCCTTTTCGTCTGTCCGGGCGTCCGGGCGTCTGTAAAAAACTTTAACGTTGGATTTTTCTCAGAGACTATTGAGTCTATGAACACCCAACTTGGCATGATGGTGTAGGATGACAAGGCGTACAAAAGCATACATAGTGACTTGACCTTGCTTCAAGGTCAAGGTCGCAGGGGCCATAAATGTTGTCTAAAAAACAGCCATGTTTCACATTTTCCCAATTTTTGACTTACATGCGAAGCAAAAGTGAGTCTATGTTCTCACTCTTTACGTCCGTCCGGGCGTCCGGGCGTCCGGGCGTCCAAGGCGTCCAAAAACTTTAACGTTGGATTTTTCTCAGAGACTATTAAGTCTATCAATACCAAATGTGGCATGATGGTGTATGATGACAAGGCCTCAAAAAACATACATAGTGACTTGACATTGCTTCAAGGTCAAGGTCGCAGGGGCCATAAATGTTGTCTAAAAAACAGCCATTTTTCACATTTTCTAAATTTTCTCTGGTTTTTCGAGATTGGATACCTGACCTATATATGGTATATACGGCGAAGTAAGACCTATCTTTTGATACCAGTTTGGTTGACCTTGCTTCAAGGTCAAGGTCACAGGAGCTCTTAAAAGTTGGATTGTATACATATTTTGAAGCGACCTTGCCCCTGAACCATGGAAGATAACTATTCCAAACTTCATAACATTGTAGTACACATGTTATACTTTCATCATGAGACACATTTGGCCACATCTCATCAAGGTCAAGGTCACTTTGACCCTTATGAAATGTGACCAAAATGGGGTAGTGAACCACTAAAAGTGACTATATCTCATGATAGAAAGTGCCAATAAGCACCATTGTGCTTCCTATGTCTTGAATTAACAGCTTTGTTTTGCATGACCTTGGATGATCTTGACCTTGGGTCAAAGTCACATGTATTTTGGTAGGAAAAATGTGTAAAGCATTTCTTAGTTTAGTGTATGATATCATGCTAGGTGTAGTTAATTGGCCTTGACCTTGAAGGTCACCTGAAGGTCAAGGTCATATAAAGGTCAAGGTTAAGCATGTGAGTCGTATGGGCTTTGCCCTTCTTGTCTCTGAAGTTTTTGAGATTAAATACCTGACCTATATATAGTATATAGGGCAAAGTAATCCCCATCTTTTGATACCAGTTTGATTGACCTTGCTTTAAGGTCAAGGTCACAGGAGGTCTTTAAAGTTGAATTGTATACATATTTTGAAGAGACATTGACCCCGAACTGTGGAAGATAGCTCTTCCAAACTTCATAAGATTGTAGTACACATGTTATACTTTAATACTAGGTCACCAGTGTCTTCCGTCTGGGCGTCTGGGCGGCCGTACAGGCGGCCGGCCGGGCGGCCGGGCGGCCGGGTGGCCGGGTGTTCTGTCGTCCGTAAAAAAGACTTTAACTTTGGATTTTTCTCGGAGACTATTAAGTCAATCAACACCAAATTTATCATGATGGAGTAGGATGTGCAGGTGTACAAAAATATATATAGTGACTTGACCTTGCTTCAAAATCAAGGTCACAGGAGCTCTTTAAAGTTGGATTGTATACATATTTTGAAGAGACCTTGACCCTGAACTATGGAAGATAACTTTTCCAAACTTCATAGCATTGTAGTACACATGTTATACTTTCATTCTAGGTCATCCATTTTGTCCGTCCGGGCGTCCGGGCGTCTGGGCGTCCGGGCGTCAGGGCGTCCTGCCGTCCGTAAAAAACTTTAACGTTGGATTTGTCTTGGAGACTATTAGGTCTATCAACACCAAAATTGGCATGATAAAAGTATAACATGTGTACTACAACATTGTGGAGTTTGGAAGAGTTATCTTCCATAGTTCAGGGCCAAGGTCACTTCAAACTATGTATACAATCCAACTTTGAAGAGCTCCTGTGACCTTGACCTTGCAGCAAGGTCAATCAAACTGGTATCAAAAGATAGGGTTTACTTAGCCCTATAAACCCTATATAGATCAGGTATCCCGTCTCAAAAACTTCAAAGAAAATTGGGAAAATGTGAAAAATGGCTTTTTTTTTACATTTACCGCCCCTGCGACCTTGACCTTGAAGCAAGGTCAAGTCACTATGTATGTTTTTCTACGCTGAAACTTTTTTCCCTCTTTTTTCGAGAGGTTGTGGGTTCGAACCCAACCTGGTTTTTGACTCACATGCGAAGCAAAAGTGAGTCTATGTACTCACCCGTTTCGTCCGTCCGGACGTCCGGGCGTCCGGGCGTCCGAGCGTCCAAAAACTTTAACGTTGGATTTTTCTCAGAGACTATTAAGTCTATCAATACCAAATGTGGCATGATGGTGTATGATGACAAGGCCTCAAAAAACATACATAGTGACTTGACCTTGCTTCGAGGTCAAGGTCGGCGGGGCCATAAATGTTGTCTAAAAAACAGCCATTTTTCACATTTTCTCAATTTTCTCTAAAGTTTTTGAGATTGGATACCTGACCTATATATGGTGTATAGGACAACGGAAGCCCTATCTTTTGATAGCAGTTTGGTTGACCTTGCTTCAAGGTCAAGGTCACAGGACCTCTTCAAAGTTGGATTGTATACATATTTTGAAGTGACCTTGACCCTGAACTATGGAAGATAACTGTTTCAAACTTAATAATTATGTGGGGCACATGTTATACTTCCATCATGAGACACATTTGGTCACATATCGTCAAGGTCAAGGTCACTTTGACCCTTATGAAACGTGACCAAAATGGGGAAGTGAACTACTAAAAGTGACCATATCTCATGGTAGAAAGTGCCAATAAGCACCATTGTGCTTCCTATGTCTTGAATTAACAGCTTTGTGTTGCATGACCTTGGATGACCTTGACCTTGGGTCAAGGTCACATGTATTTTGGTAGGGAAAATGTAAAGCATTTCTTAGTGTATGATGTCATTGGTAGGTTTAGTTGTTTGACCTTGACCTTGAAGGTCAACTGAAGGTCAAGGTCATTGTCACGGCCCGGGTGGTTGACCACTGATGGAATTGTAGTCCCGTGCAGACATTTAAGTTTTTTAGGGGAATTAGCCCGTTTGTCCAAAAGAAAGCAAACTTAACACTCGATTCAAAACAATGCCACACCAGACATAAATCAAATATAACAATTTAATAACATAATACAATAAAGAACCAGTCAATGCAAATATAATTCCACACCTCACTCACCAATTACCAATATGCCAGAACACTCTAGCACAAATCTACAACAAAAACTCTCCGAAGCACAAGCAATACTTTCAACTCAAATCATCAATGATATCACCCCACCCCACCAAATGCAATCTGCTGAACTTTCCAGCAGTAATTTTCCAACGAACCTCTCCAAAGAACAACCAATACTTCCTATTCAAACCAACAACAGTTATCCTCCCACCACACTGTTTCACAACAAAATCTTGCCAAAGAACAAACAACACTTCCAATTCAAACCACCAACAGTTATCACCTCACCAAACTGATTCACAACAAATCTTGTCAAAGAACAATACTTTCAATTCGAATGAACAATGGTTTATCACCTCGCCACCTCGATTGTAATCTGCTAGAACCTCCCAGCAGCAAGTTCACAACAAATCTTGTCAAAGAACAAACAATACCTCTAAACACTACAATGATAATTTCTACAATATTGCAAAACCACTCCAAAGTGCACGTCACCTCCTCATGAACTTCAACACAAGTCTACAACGTCCAGATCCGTCAGTCGTGACGGCCCTGCACCCATACCATAGGCGCACACAAGAAAAGGAACGAGGGACTTGCCGTTCTGGAAGCTTGGCGCTGTCAGTGACGCTGACATCGTCAGCAGACGTCAGACCTCCCCAGTCACAGCAAGACTAATAGGAGATGAAATCACAAAGACGAACAACCTTCAAACCGTCCCAATGTCCTCATTAAAGGCTTGACGACGAGACACAAAGAAAACTTTTCCCCTCCCTACAACACCAGTAAGGAGACCGGCAAACCAAACCCAGGTATTGCCAACCGGCCGCAAACGGCCCCCTGAGACACCGCTCAGCAAGGAATCACACACACAGCAACCAGACCGGTAAGCCAAAAACCAGGCCTTACCCACCGGCACAGCGGCCCCCGGAGACGCGGCTCAGACACAAACACACATTGGCCGACGAAAAATCTTGTTTCCAAAGTCCCCCCTTAGCGAAATACACGACCCTATATATAGGGTCCCCCCCCCCCCCCCCCACCCCCCCGCAAAAGAAATGTTTTGCACGTTCTGCCACATGACGGCTTGTATCGCACGTGCGACACGGTGCAGTTTAGCAAGTGCTGACACTGCAAAAACTGTTAAAGGTACATCGTCCAGGACTGGGAGCGGGCTTAAAGCCCTACCACCTATTTGAGTCGTGACAGTCATGTAAAGGTCAAGGTCAAGCATGTGAGTCGTATGGGCTTTGCCCTTCTTGTTGTGTTTTTGTGTGTATGTGTTTTTTCCCCCTCTTTTCTCGAGAGGTTGCGGGTTCGAACCCGATCTTTAAAAAAAATTAAATATATATGCCAAAACCTGGAGGTTCAGCGCCAGCGGTTTTTATCTGTCTGTGTGTGTGTGTGTGTGTGTGTGTGTGTGTGTGTGTGTGTGTGTGTGTGTGTGTGTGTGTGTGTGTCTGTCTGTCTGTCCCGACTCAACGGCTGATTTCTCAAAAACTACTGGACGGATTTCCTTGACATTTTGCACACTAACTGGAAGTTAGGTCCGATTCAAAGTATCAAATTTTCAGAATCGATGCTTGAAAAGAAAGTGGTTTTTTTAAGGTCGTACATTCGACAGCGCCTCCCCAAATACTGGATTCATGGAATGGCGAAATTGCGAAATGTGTGGCGTCATCAATACCGTGACGTAATTTATTGAGTATGCCTCAATGTCAGGCCCTACGTAACGGCTGATTTCCTCAAAAACTACTGGACGGATTTCCTTGGCATTTTGCACACTTACTGGAAGTTAGGTGCGATTGAATGTGTCAAATTTTCTGAATCGAGGCTTGAAAAGAAAGTGTTTTTGACTCACATGCGAAGCAAAAGTGAGTCTATGTACTCACCCTTTTCCTCCGTCCGGGCGTCCGGGCGTCCGGGCGGCCAGGCGTCCGGGCGTCCTGTCCAGGCGTCCGAAAACTTTAATGTTGGATTTTTCTCGGAGACTATTAAGTCTATCAATACCAAATGTGGCATGATGGTGTATGATGACAAGGCCTCAAAAAACATACATAGTGACTTGCCCTTGCTTCAAGGTCAAGGTCGCAGGGGCCATAAATGTTGTCTAAAAAAGTCATTTTTCACATTTTCTCAATTTTCTCTGAAGTTTTTGAGATTGGATAACTGACCTATATATGGTATATAGGGCAAAGTAATCCCTATCTTTTGTTACCAGTTTGGTTGACCGTGCTTTAAGGTCAAGGTCACAGGACCTCTTGAAAGTTGGGTTGTATACATATTTTAAAGTGACCCTGACCCTGAACTATGGAAGATAACTGTTTCAAACTTAATAATTATGTGGGGCACATGTTATACTTCCATCATGAGACACATTTGGTCACACATCATCAAGGTCAAGGTCACTTTCACCCTTATAAAATGTGACCAAAATGGGGTAGTGAACCACTAAAAGTGACCATATCTCATGGTAGAAAGTGCCAATAATCACCATTGTGCTTCCTATGCCTTGAATTAACAGCTTTGTGTTGCATGACCTTGGATGATCATGACCTTGGGTCAAGGTCACATGTATTTTGGTAGGGAAAATGTAAAGCATTTCTTAGTGTATGATGTCATTGGTAGGTTTAGTTGTTTGACCTTGACATTGAAGGTCACCTGAAGGTCAAGGTCATATAAAGGTCAAGGTCAAGCATGTGAGTCGTATGGGCTTTGCCCTTCTTGTTTTAAGTTTATACACTCGGAAGCACCTCCCTAGATGGTCAATTTGATGGAATGGCGACCCACTCCACAGCCACGCCCCTTTCTCGCTGTATCTCGCGTGGTAATAGATGCAGGTGGCAAAATGGCTTTATCGCGAATGCAGACTAACTTGTTGCGTTGTATTACGGACAGCATTTGTGTCTCATTTTTGCCAGACAGTGAGAAGATTTCTCAGACTGTGATAGACAGGGGTATGCATAAATACTACTCATGTTATTTAGACGAAATTAAGATCTGACACTGTGACAAAAGTTCGCCATTCACTAGGGGATCAACTTTCAAACTTTGACAACACACAAACAAGGCTGCTTTTGTACATGCATGTGGTGTTGGAAATAACACACGTCGATCAATAAAGCTTTCAAGAGATAGATAAGATAAAACTGGCTTTGTAAAGTAATTCTGTTTTGTTTTTTGTGCATTTGAATGACTGAATGGGTTAATATTTTACAAACACAAAATGGGTCAGAGAAGGGCGTCTCTCAGTTTCCATACACTGCACACGCTGGATCATTTCTAACCTATCTTACCCCAAATGGATCTCTAGTCAAAACATTTTTCTGCCCCTTTTACACAAAAAGAGGTTGTTTGAGTGTGTGGTACAATCGTTTTTGACTCACATGCGAAGCAAAAGTGAGTCTATGTACTCACCCTTTTTGTCCGTCCAGGCGTCCGGGCGTCCGGGCGTCTGGGCATCTGTAAAAAACTTTAACGTTGGATTTTTCTCAGAGACTATTAAGTCTATCAACACCCAATTTGGCATGATGGTGTAGGATGACAAGGCGTACAAAAACATACATGGTGACTTGACCTTGCTTCAAAGTCAAGGTCACAGGAGCTCTTTAAAGTTGGATTGTATACATATTTTGAAGTGACTTTGACCCCGAACTGTGGAAGATAACTCTTCCAAACTTCATAACATTGTAGTACACATGCTATACTTTTATACTAGGTCACCCGTGTTGTCCGTCTTGCTGTCCGGGCGTCTGGGCGTCCGGTCATCCGGGCGTCCTGCCGTCAATAAAAAAACTTTAACGTTGGATTTGTCTTGGAGACTATTAACTCTCAAACGTTTTCTATGCATGATTTCGACCACCGGTGGTCGATAACAATAGCACTTATAATTTAAATGTAAAAAAAATTAATTTCATGAAAAATTACATATCATTGAAGAAAAAGCATTGCTAAGCAAAAAAAGTTATAATATATTTCAGTTCAATTCCGAAAATATGCAAAAATAGTTATTTACTGCGCAGCAAAGCGTCTGCTTCCCAACCGCCATCTTAAATTTTTTAGTGTCACTGGTTTTGCTTCGCTGCTCGATAAAATCGTCAAATATGGACCAAGAATCATCTTCTAAAGATGATATTGCTTATGATTCAAGTGATGATGAAGTTTGGTGTGATGATGAATCGTCATTTTCAAGCAATGGCGAAAATATAGATCCAAACATCGACGGGATTGATTATCGAAGGTGCGTGTTGCTATTTTTATCTTTGTTCATCAGACATATTTGCTTCTTTTTATTCTGTAAATTGTTCTTGGATATAGCTAGGGTGAACTCATACATTTTATTTCAAAACTGGCGAGAACAACACAGAGATGTAGAAGAATTGAAAAGGAATGCAAAGTATAATCAGCTGGCCTTCACTGAAGAACTTATAAGACAACGGGGGGGGGTTTGATGTTGATGTGGATGTGCCGGTTGCGGACAAGCCAGTCACATACACCATCCACAGCATCATCCCCAACATGTGCAAAACTAAAGACAGAAGAAACTGTAAGCTGTGCTACACTAAATTCAAAATAGAAAGGAAAACAAGAACTTACTCTGTAGCCTGCAACACATTCCTGTGTTTACAGGATGACCGCAACTGCCTGCTGGAGTACCACCAGATTTAATTGCATCGGCAGGCACATAGAACCAGTTTTTTTTGTTGTTTTCATTTCACATTGACAGTTTTTGTGTGTGTAAATATGGTTTATGCACAAATGATTTATGTGTAACTTAGACAAGAGGAAAAGAAATACATTTTGAATAAGTAAGTTCACCTGTTGTTAAGTGCATTATTTTATGGGGGTTTTTTCGCCGAAAGCTTCAGACTAGTAGCTTTACAAAAAACTCTCTCAAATCACTAAATTTGATTGAAAAAATATGCAGATTGAAATTTGATGTGTAAATATAGTTGTATTTTATGTTAGAAATAAAGAAAACAAAAGAAACTATCCCCCCCAAAAAAATTGTTCTTTGTGATTGTAGAGTGTTGTCAATTTAGTGCGTTTTTTTTATTTTTTTCAGCATATTTTAAAAAAAAATAGTTTATACATAACAGTTTTTTCTCAAATCAAATATCATAGTAAGAAAGGTTAGTTTGTTCTGAATAAAATGGTATATAATATGTCATATTTTATATCAGCAATAACGTATATAAGCTTTGCTAAAGATAGTATGTGTAGTCTTAGCTAAAAAAAAGCCTGAAAATGACAAACGTTTAAGAGTTAAGTCTATCAACACCCAATTTGGCACGATGGTTTAGGGTGACAAGGCGTACAAAAACATACACAGTGATTTGACCTTGCTTCAAGGTCAAGATCGCAGGGGCCGTAAATGTTAAAAATCAGTCAATTTTCACATTTTCCCAATTTTCTCTGACGTTTTTGAGATTGGATACCAGCCCTATGTATGGTATATAGGACAAAGTAATCCCTATCTTTTGATACCAGTTTGGTTGACCGTGCTTTAGGGTCAAGATCACAAGAGCTCTTTAAAGTTGGATTGTATACATGTTTTGAAGTGACCTTGACCCTGAACTATGGAAGATAACTGTTTCAAACTTAATTATGTGGGGGCACATGTTATACTTTTATCATGAGACACATTAGGTCACATATCATCAAGGTCAAGGTCACTTTGACCCTTATGAAATGTGACCAAAGTGGGGTAGTGAACCACTAAAAGTGACCACATCTCAAGGTAGAAAGTGCCAATAAGCACCATTGTGCTTCCTATGTCTTGAATTAACAGCTTTGTTTTGCATGACCTTGGATGACCATGACCTTGGGTCAAGGTCACATGTATTTTGGTAGGAAAAATGTGTAAAGCAGTTCTTAGTGTATGATGTCATTGCTAGGTTTAGTTGGTTGACCTTGAAGGTCACCTGAAGGTCAAGGTCATATAAAGGTCAAGGTCAAGCATGTGAGTCGTATGGGCTTTGCCCTTCTTGTTGTGTTTGTGTTTGTGTGTGTGTGTGGTTTTTTCCCCCCTCTTTTCTCGAGAGGTTGCGGGTTCGAACCCGATCTTTTTTTATGCCAAAACCTGGAGGTTCAGCGCCAGCGGTTTTTATTCTATCGCTTGCTTTCACTCCGTTAACAGGTTCGTGGACGAAGTGTGCGGGGTGGTTGACGATACGGACATCAGGGACGACCTCATAGAGTGTCTCTACCGCAACCTGCAAGCAGGAGACACAACGGGTTTCATCGTCCACGATGCACCGGATGACGACACTGTTTCCTCCAAGTCCGAGGAATCCGAAACGAGGAGTGGAGAATACTTGCAGAAGGACACCCTCGGGGACATAAGTGAGGTTGCCGACGGAGAAGCCGCAACGAGTAAGTGTTGTTACTGTCGTCGTCGTCATCGCAAACATCGTCGCTGGTGTCATCGTGAAAGTTATTTAGTGATGTTGGTAGCTGTACTGGTGCTGGTTTTTGACTCACATGCGAAGCAAAAGTGAGTCTATGTACTCACCTGTTTCGGCCATCCGGGCGTTCGGCGTCGGGCGTCCATGCGTCCGGGCATCTGTTTAAAACTTTAACGTTGGATTTTTCTCGGAGACTATTTAGTCTATCAACACTCAATTTGGCATGATGGTGTATGATGACAAGGCCTCAAAAAACATACATAGTGCCTTGACCTTGCTTCAAGGTCAAGGTCGCAGGGGCCATAAATGTTGTCTAAAAAACAGCCATTTTTCACATTTTCTCAATTTTCTCTGACGTTTTTGAGATTGGATACCTCACCTATACATGGTATATAGGGCAACGTAAGCCCTAATTTTTTATACCAGTTAGGTTGACCTTGCTTCAAGGTCAAGGTCACAGGAGCTCTTCAAAGTTGGATTGTATACATATTTTGAAGTGACCTTGACCCTGAACTATGGAAGATAACTGTTTCAAACTTAATAATTATGTGGGGCACATGCTATACTTTTATTATGAGGCACATTTGGTCACATATCGGTCACTTTGACCCTTATGAAATGTGACCAAAATGGGGTAGTGAACCACTAAAAGTGACCATATCTCATGGTAGAAAGTGCCAATAAGCAACATTGTGCTTCCTATGTCTTGAATTAACAGCTTTGTGTTGCATGACCTTGGATGACCTTGACCTTGGGTGAAGGTCACATGTATTTTGGTAGGAAAAATGTGTAAAGCATTTCTTAGTGTATGATGTCATTGGTAGGTGTAGTTGTTTGACCTTGACCTTGAGGATCACCTGAAGGTCACAGTCATGTAAAGGTCAAGGTCAAGCATGTGAGTCGTATGGGCTTTGCCCTTCTTGTTTGTAATGCTATATGTGGGATTGGTGGTGGTGATGGTGGAAATGATAGTGTGATTGTTGTGATGGTTGTGCTGCTGACGGTGGTGTTACGTCCTACATATAATTAAAGGTGATGGTGGTCGTGGTGCAGGTGGTTATGGTAGCGT
>JAWQFJ010035216.1:30000-47741 GCA_034096865.1 Theodoxus fluviatilis | reverse complement strand
GTCAGCAGCAAAAAATTAATGTGGGGAAATTCCCGCATGCACGTTTCAAAGCTCGATCATGTTGTACCATATTTCGTTTGAATAAATATTTGTTTTTAAGATGCACTTAAATTAATTTTATGTATGTGTGTAATTGAGCAAATGTCGGCTCGATCTCTACCGCGCGGGGGGGGGGGGGGGGGGGGGGGGGGGGGGGGGGGGGGGGCCGCGAGAATTTTTGGGTCAAAAGTTCTTAAGGCCATTTTGATTCTTTTGTCCTACAACGCCTAAAAAACCATAAAATTCGTGTTACTTTTTTTTAACTTAGAAAAAAAATTTCGTGGTTTTTTTTTTCAGAAAAAATTTCGGTTTTTAAAAAAAAGGTAACACAAATTTTATGTTTTTTAGGCGTTTCAGGACAAAAGAATCAAAATGACCTGAAGACATTTTCACGTAAAATCCCGCAATAGCGGCCCTATAGTACAACCAACGTGTAAACCAACGGTTGACGTTGCGAACGTTGGGCCAACGTGATGCCAACGTTTCTTTGCCAACTGCGACTTGCCAACCTTTTGCCAACTGTGGCGAACGTTGGGCCAACGTATGCTTGTTATCTGGGTTAGGGCCTGTAGCGTGGAAAATAGTAACCCGTGGAAAACAGTGACGGAAGTCATCGCAGAGTTATCTGCGAGGGATTTTCTGAAAATTCAACTCTAAAAAGAGACGGCACCCGCCACTCCGCCTGACTGACTTAGCACGCCCGGGGAGTTATGCTAAGATCCGGCCGCGTAAATATATCTGCGTTTTGTGACAAACGTCTTGCTCGGCGGTACTGTACTCCATGCACCTTAACGGTGCGCGTGATTCGGGTGTAATCTTAAGCTAAACGACGTTTATTGGCGCTGCTGAAATGGTCTAAGTCGGAAACATTCGGAACGTCGTTTAGCTTAAGATTACACCCGAATCACGCGCACCGTTAAGGTGCATGGAGTACAGTACCGCCGAGCAAGACGTTTGTCACAAAACGCAGATATATTTACGCGGCCGGATCTTAGCATAACTCCCCGGGCGTGCCAAGTCAGTCAACGGTCGCGTTTTATAAAACCAGACTACAAACAGACTACAGGGAGGTGACTCCCATATTATTTCCGGCAGGGGAGACGGCTTTACACGGGGAAATACTTTTTTGAACGCTACATCATGTGTTAAACTACACAAAAGCACCAAAACCTCGTAAAGCAACTAATGCGTCGTTTGTCGGAATATATTCCATGCGAAGAACAGGTGCAGGAGCGGTAAATTGCATAAAGCACGTCTCTCGCAGATAACTCTGCGATGACTTCCGTCACTGTTTTCCATGGGTTACTATTTTCCACGCTACAGGGCCCGTATAGCTAAACACACACACGCTGTCTACAGTTCGAACAGAAAAAGCTGTATATTAGGACACTAGAAACCCCATCCAAAGAAAATGTAAGCCATGAACAGCATTAATTTATCAAAGCTGTATGTTGAATGCATCAGTAGGTCGGAAAAGCTGGTACATGTTACAATTCGCAATGCAGGTCGACACGGCGAAGAATCCGTGGCGACGGCTCGACTCACCACTGCTTACATTGCGTGTTCGCACAGAAATCGCTGTATTTGGGGGATACTAAAACCCCATCCAAAGAAAATGTAAGCCATGAACAGCATTAATTTATCAAAGTTGAACGCCACAAAAGCTCGTGAAAGCTCCCACGATTTAAAATTGCAAATGCAGGTCGACGCGATATAGATATCTTATCTACACAAGAAGCGTCTATTGCCATGGCTTGGCACGAGAACGAGGCGCGGAGCAAAGGGACGTAACTCTTAATTCTGACCCCGCTTCGCGTAATGAAAATCGATTGAGTTCGCGGTGTCAGCAAAGATTATAGGTACCTATAATCTTTGGTGTCAGTTCCAGAATGTCTGGCCGACGAAATCTGAACTTACGAAATACTTCTTGGTCATCGTAGGTGTCGAAGGGATTAGTTCGGTCCCGGAAAATCCTGTTTCTTCGCAGAAGACGCCGCTGCCGTGCTCGGAAAAACAAAACGGCCGCCATATATTTACACGCGTTTAGGCCCTCGGAGGTGCGATAACTTTATACGCGAAAATCCGTATAGGATAGGCTAACCAGATTGACGTGCATACCGATTGTTCCCGCCTATCCTCCCGTATAGGGGATAAACGCGATTAGTCCACTAAACGGACCGACGTGGATACGGGCCCTGGTTGGCAAATATATATGTCAATATTTACGTGATTTTACATCTGCTTTTATCATGTTGACACTTGTTGACACCTGCCTATTTCTCGCGAGATTTCGCAAGGTTCCTAGTGTAAGCAGCGCGCCCCAGTAGGTCATCTAGAACGACGTCATGTGATAATCCCGCACTGAACTGGGCCGACGTACGTCACGTAACTAGGCGATGTGCCTTGTTACGGTCCCCACCCCTCAGTCCCATACCCCCCACCCCCTTTCCCCTCCCCTCCCCCCCTCCAACCCCCATCCGAAAAAGCTTGAATCTTCTACAGTGATATATAATATTTTCCAATAGTTTACAGCACAAACATCACATTGAGGAAGAGAGGAAAAAGGGACGGCAAAGAAGTAGGAGAAGGCAAAGTCACTGACGCCTACAAAGCGCTTATGACAAATGCATTCATATATCTCGGTTGACTCACATATAATTCTTTTGGAGTTGCTTTTCTTTTTTTACCAGCGAATTGCGTGTACGATCGTCACCTGCTCTATATGCGACACGGTTGATGGTTATCAGCATGATAACAGCAGTGGTGTTGATCCTTTCTGAACACTATTCGTAATTACCGATTTATGTGCTCTCTGTGGATCAGTGTTATCACCTACTTTTTTTGGTTTCATGCTAGCACTGCAGCTGCAAGTGCAGCTAGTCTCTGTGATCTAGAGAGAGAGAGAGAGAGAGAGAGAGAGAGAGAGAGAGAGAGAGAGAGAGAGAGAGAGAGAGAGAAAAAAAAAATATTTATTCATCAAGGATGAACTTTTAGCCATTTCTGCCTATCTTACAAATTGTACTTGCTCATTAAGAAATGAAAACATGGATAGATAAGGAAAAATACACAGTAGCTAATCAGTGAACAACAGTTGGTAAGATGAAGAATATGATCATCAATGACAAAGATTTAGGTAGATGCCTTTGACAACTGTCAGCTTAGTGAGTCTTCAAGTTCAAGCAAATACGTGTCATTTGTACAGGCAACAGCAGTGAGATCATCTGAATAGATAATCACGTATGGATGCTTTAAAAGACTTCATGAAAGTATTGTTCCTTAGGTGCAATGGGAGTGTATTCCATATCATAACACACCTGAATATGTAATACTGCCCTTGAAAATGTCTACTCTAGGTTGTGGTAGAATGAAAGTGTTGCGAGATAGTGAATGGCTTGTTTGTGGACAAATGAAGAGATCAGTAAGATACTGTGGTGCTCGTGAATGAGCAATTTTGTGCATAAGGATGCATTTATTGAGGACGAGGTGCTTTTGGAAGGGTAGTAAGCCAAGATTTCTGATCTTTTCATCCGTAGACAATGTTGAGTCGGAAATAATAAGCTTGGCAGCTCGTCTGTACAGTGATTTAATCTTGTTCAAGTGCACTGCCATGGAGCCAACCCATACAACAGATGCAAAATTAATGTGGGAATTTATGTGTGTGAAAAAAAACTTTGCCCATGCATCGGTGTTAACAAAATGCCTCAGTTTAGAGAGCAGGAAAATGATGGTTAAAGGTTGTCGTTGACGTTTTTGTTTGGTAGTTAGGATAATGCACTTGGTATTTGAGGGGTTTATAACCATTCTATTTGATGAACACCATTTTTGTAAATCATCAAGGGTAACGTTCAGGGGGTATTGGATGGAATTTATGCTTCTGTCGCTTACGCTGGTAATGGTGTCATCTGCAAACATAGTGCATTTGATACTTTCATTTGATTTACTCAATGGTAGATCATTGATATACAAGCTGAAGAACAATGGACCTAAAATTGAGCCTTGTGGAACCCCTGACTTTACGATTCGTCTTGAGGAATACAACCCGTTGACATAGACACATTGGCTTCTATGTGTCAAGTAAGATCGGAAAAAGGAGACTGATGTTGGATTTTTCAAGTACATCGAGAGTTTATCAAGGAGAATTTCGCAGTCAACTAGGTCAAATGCCTTTTTCAGGTCCAAGAAAATGGTACCAGACAGTTTGCGGTTGTTTATGGCTGATAGCCAGTCGTTCACCAGGAAGGATAACGCAGTTTGGTAGGAGTGATGGGAATGAAAGCCGGATTGCAATTTATATATATATATATATATATATATATATATATATATATATATATATATATATATATATATATATATAGAGAGAGAGAGAGAGAGAGAGAGAGAGAGAGAGAACGAACGAACGAACGAACTTTATTTTACAAGGGTAGTGAATTAGGCAGTAGTGCCTTTCTTACATTCAGCCCTTGAGGCAAAATATTCAAATGTGGTAAGAGAGAGAGAGAGAGAGAGAGAGAGAGAGAGAGAGAGAGAGAGAGAGACAGAGAGAGAGAGAGAGAGAGAGAGAGAGAGGGGGGGGAGCTGGAGAAAGGGGGAGGAAGGGAAGAGAGAATGAGAGTAAGAGGGTTGGTGGGTTGGGGAGAGAGGGTGGGGGAGAGGGAGGGAGGGAGGAGAGAGAGAGAGAGAGAGAGAGAGAGAGAGAGAGAGAGAGAGAGAGAGAGAGAGAGAGAGAGAGAGAGAGAGAGAGAGAGAGAGAGAGAGAGAGAGAGAGAGTCAGTATAATTATCGCAAGTATTATACATGTACAATTTCTTAAACATACTAAAAATGGGTAGATAGTGTACCAGAGAAGCAAAATTTAAATATGGAACTTGAATCAACTACAATGACATATACATAAAAAACAATTTTCTAAACATCCAAATGTTAAAAACAAATAACATACATGTAGGCCAAAGCCTCTTGGTGTACACTCCCTCCCCTACTCCCCCACCCCCAATCAGCCGGAACCCCTCGATAGTTCAGCAGGGGTGGCCTGAAGTAAGCATATATGTGAGGGATGGACAATATACACAAATACACACTTAGCCGTTCCACTGTCTAGACGCCAGATGAAAGCGTGGAAAACTATGTCATAGGATGATGCCTGAGAATAATGCGAATTTTGTCTTTGAACATAGGCAAAGATTTGATACCTACATTTTATGTCATCAGGCAGTGTATTCCACAGAGCAGCCCCAGAGTAAGATAGGCTCGATTTGAACAAATCAATGCGAGGCTGAGGCAGGAGAAATTTGTCACGACCTCTGAATGATGACTGCTCAAATAGTTTGGTTAGATATTCTGGTGTTCGGCCATCTTTTACCTTTTTCACAAGCACACACTTATTGAGTTGCAGATGCTTATGGAGAGGCAAAATGTCAAGCATTTCCATTTTCCTTTCAGTGCTGAGAGATTTATTTGGGACCATAAGCTTAGAAGCTCTTCTGTAAAGTGAATTAACTCTCTTCAAATTAGCTTCACTACAGTTATCCCACAATGTTGATGCGTAATTGATGTGTGATATGACGTGGGCACTGAAAAAGATTTTGCAGGTTTCCGTGTCTACAAAGTGCCTCAGCTTTGACTGTCCAAACTGGTGGACCATTGGCTGCAGCCATTGGTCTGTGATCTACCGTCTTACGTTAAAGACACTACGCATTTTCTGCAGTTAGTGGAACAGTGGAAACACCACTACGGCCGCCTCCCTCCTGACGCACTCATTGTCAACATTGACGTGGTGGGGTTGTATACCAACATACCCCACGAGGAAGTGGCCACGTCCGTCACTGACATGTTGTCCTCGAGACAGCACCTGGTCCCCGAAGCTCCACCAAAATACTTGCTTCTGAAAATCATCAACCACGTCCTGAAAAACAACATCTTCCAGTATGACGGTCAGGTCTACAAGCAGATCTTTGGAACGGCTATGGGGACCCCCATGGCTCCTACGATTGCCAACATTTTCATGGGGTGGCTGGAAAGAGACATCTTGACCCGTTGTCCTTGGGACATAGATCCAGAGAGTTGGAAAAGATACATTGATGACATCATAATAATAATAATATGTTTATTTATAAGGCGCACTTCCTCCACACAGTCAAAAAAGTACATAGTGGAGCTCTAGGCGCACACGCACACAAAAACACACACACATTATCATCAAACAGTCTGAGCCTGAACATGAAACGCACACACGCACGCTATAATACAACATGCATCCTACACGTAAAGACACACACACATGCATCATATACAACCATGAGCCTGAAACATTCAGCAAGTACGAAATAGTTTCAATACGACTTAGAGAACAAGTGGGTTTTCAGATTTGACCGAAAGCAAGCTGCAGTGTTTGCATGACGCACTGAGAAGGGGAGTGCGTTCCAGGTGGTAGGACCCTGGTATGAAAAAGTACGCTGACCAAATGTTTTTGACCTAACGGATGGAATTTTGAAGATGCGAGTGTCGCAAGAAGAGCGAAGTTGTCTAGATGGTGTGTAGATGTGAAGGAGTTGAGACAGATATAGAGGAGCGACAGCAGAGACAGAGTTGAAGCAGAGGCAGGAGGTTTTGTATTGGATCCTAGCAGAAACTGGTAGCCAATGAAGAGAGTGGAGGATAGGAGTAATGTGATGAGACTTTCTAACTTTACAGATGAGGCGAGCAGCAGAGTTCTGGACTCTTTGGAGCCGATCCACGAGATGCTTAGGGCAACCGGAAAGAAGGCTATTGCAGTAGTCGAGGCGTGAAAGAATGAAAGCACAGACGAGAGTTTGAGTAGCTTCTTGTGTGAGAAGATGACGAATTGCACTGATCTGTCTGATGTGCATGTAGGCGATCTTGCATGTGTTCACTCTCTGGTTCTGTGGCCAAGATGAACTGGTGAAATTCATGGAGTGGCTGAATGATCAACACCCTAGCATAAAGTTCACCTATAGCTATGGGAGAACCAATGTGCCATACCTGGATGTAAGCCTTTCCATCACTTCTGAGGGACATTTGGTCACTGACCTCCACGTTAAGCCCACTGATGCTGCCATGATTCTACCCTTCCACTCATGCCACCCTCGTCACTGTCCTCGCAGCATACCCTACAGCCAGTGCTTACGTCTGCGTCGCATCTGCTCCGAAGACTTTACGTTCGGACGCAGATGTGATGAACTGAAAAAGAAGTTAAAAAAGAGAGGCTATCCCGTAGGACTAACTGAGGCAGCTATGAAAAAAGTGGCAGCCAGGACTCGAGCATCTACTCTTAAGTATGCTCGAAGAGAAGCCGAGGGTGCAGACAGAGTGCCGTTTGTGATTCGTCACAATCCAAACAACCCGCCTCTGAGCCAGTGGCTGAAACAGTTTCTACCGGTGCTCCACACTAGCACGCGGATGAGACGGGCAGCTCCAAACCCGCCTATTGTAGGAGAAAGGAATTGTTTCAGTCTTAGAAAACTGCTGATGCCCTCGTCCCTCCCCTTCCCCCGTACTTTGGCTCAGGAGGCCAACATCGGGTGTCACCCATGCCCCAAATGTGTACTGTGCAAGAATTACCTGCAGGACACTACCACCTTCCGCAGCGTCATCACTGGCCAGTCTTTCCACATCAGAGACTGCTTGTCGTGCACGTCAACCAACGTCATCTATCTCATTGACTGTGAGAAGTGTCACGACAGGCAGTATGTGGGTGAGACTGGCCAGACAATCCGTAGAAGGTTTTACTGACACACGCACGCCATCCGCAATGACTTAGACACCCTAGTGGCTAAGCACTTCAGGTCCCCTGGGCATTGCCTATCCCACATGAGAGTGACCATTATCGAGAAGATACATGTGGACGATGCTAACATCAGAAAGCGGAGAGAGAAGTTCTGGCGCTTCAAGTTGCGCACCAACTACCCTGAAGGACTGAATGTGTTAGACTGAGAGAGATAGATGGATGGAACTATGAACACTTAGAGAGAGAGTTAGAGAGAGAGTTAGAGATAGAGAGAAAGTTGAAGGGAGATAGAGAGATATAGAGAGAGATAGAGAGAGAGAGAGAGAGAGAGAGAGAGGGAGAGAGAGAGAGAGTTATAGAGAGAAAGTTAAAGATATAGAGATAAATAGAGAGAGAGAGAGGGAGAGAGAGAGAGAGAGAGAGAGAGAGAGAGAGAGAGAGAGAGAGAGAGAGAGAGAGAGAGAGAGAGAGAGAGAGAGAGTTTTGAGTGCCTACGTCATGTCATTCTTAAGTTTTTTTACGTCACCTGTTGCATCATTTATGTTTGTCTGTAACGTTCCCTGAAGAAGGGCGTGTGCCCGAAAGACTTTGATTTTGGTGTTTGTCGTGTGTTTGTTTCTTATTGATAGTCAGCTTTGACAGTAGAAAGAGATTGCTTGAAATCTTTTTGCACATTAGATTTATGTGTGAATTCCAGTCTAACTGTTCGTCAATCATCACCCCAAGCACTTTGTGTTCTTTCACCTTTTCTATCGGCTCTGCATCAAGTGAGAGTGGGAGTGACAAAGGATGTAGTTGATGTTTTTGCCTTGTGGTTATCACCATATACTTGGTTTTGGACGGGTTGAGGACCATATGATTTGAAAGACACCAGCAACATATTTCATCAAGACTCTTTTGGAGTTTATCTGCCACAGTTTCGGTTGAGCTGTCCGCGGTAGACAGCGTTGTATCATCTGCAAACATGTTGCATGAGACCTTTCTATCTGTGATATGCAAGGGTAGGTCATTTATGAATAAGCAGAATAAAAGGGGGCCTAGTACAGATCCCTGTGGGACACCGGCTTTTAGAATACCATACTTGGAAACGTGCCCATCGAATTGGACACTTTGTTGTCGATTATCCAGGAATGACTGAAAAAACTTCACAGTCGTGTGACCATGAAAATAAAGAGCCAGTTTATCCAATAGTATGTCGTGATGTACCATGTCAAAGGCTTTTCTGAAATCTAGGAAGACAGATCCTATCACTTTCGAGGTGTTAATGGCGTGCAGCCAGGTGTCAATCAGGTGGGATAATGCAGTATGGCAGGAATGTTTTGGTCGGAAGCCCGATTGAAGGGGGTGAAGAGAGAGAGAGAGAGAGAGAGAGAGAGAGAGAGAGAGAGAGAGAGAGAGAGAGAGAGAGAGAGAGAGAGAGAGTAATTATGCTGACTGGGGCTGGCTCTGTACTGGAGCAAGCCCCGAAAACTCCAAGACCACAGCATTCGGTGGGAAGTTTCTTAAATACTTTTTGTCTATTTGCTTTGGCCCGTCGTAGATGAGGTAGGTATATATGCGATTCTTGACACATGTTGACATCGGCCTATGCCTCGCAGGACCTCGCGTCTATACAACGCGGCCCAGGAGGGTGTTGCTTACGTTAGGAACCTTGCTGGATCTTGTGTCAACATGATGAAAACAGCCGTGTGTTCAAGACGACCTACCGGTAGCCTACCGGTAGCCTACCTACCGGTGTGCCTTCTTGAACGACTCGTTATGACCCAACGGTAGCCAAGATGGCTTCCAAGATGCCTTCTCATCGCCGCGGATTGCGCTTCTCAACCAAATGAGTAAACCAGCAGCTGCAGACTGCTTGTTCCTTGTGGAAGCTGATGAAATACGTTAAGCTGTAGCTGTGCATGAATGCTCGACATCGCTCGAATAGAAATTTATGTCAAAACGACAGTGCTGACTTGGTGTAAGCAAGAATAGTTCGATGCACTCTTCAAGGGAGGTAACACCACAAACCAAGGGCTAAATGTAAAAAATAAGAGTTGCTTCCCTTGAAATTGTTTTGCTCTGTCGTTGAAATGTTTGCTCACATCTTGCCCGGTAATTATTTCAGAGCAGTTATTCTTTTAAAAAAGAAAAGTACAATATCAGCCTACCTTCTTGTAACGTCTCGCATAGGCTGGGTAATAATCACAGGTCGAAATGCGTGCCACAGCGCATATTTGTGATGATGACTTTCTTCCTTTCCCCGAAGGCAGCCATTTTGGCTATGCACGGCGCAGCGGGCGCAACGGCTCTCCGGCGCGGTACGTACCGGTACGTACCGGTAGCCGTAACAAGTCGTTCAAGATGCTACCGGTACGTACCGGTACGTACCGGTAGGTGTCTTGAACACGCCTCAGATGTAAAGGCGACACCGGCCTATTATTATTAGCCAACTAGGAAGGCTAAGCAACGCGCTCCAGCCCTTGGCAACTTCTGCAACCAGTCCTTAGAACTCGGACCTTCACCGGGAGATCGCGGATTCGATTCCTGCCGGCAGATTGTTTGTTTGTCCCCGTTCCTGCTTTCAATTACATGTCTCTCTGTCTTTGAATACACATTATCTGTACCTGTTGTTACACCATCTCCTCGTACGCTGTGCGTTTCCTGCGACTTGAAGGGAGGTAACTCTCCCAGCGAGACCAGAAAACATGGCGTCCGTGGACAAATTTACCGTGTACGCTCTCATCGCTGGACTTGTGATCCTAATAGCATTGCTGATCACGCTCTACCAGAGAATATCAGGTTAGTAAACCTACTGAATATTTAACATGCTGTTCGTTTCAATATTCATAGTGTGAAGATACTTTTTTGGACTCATGACTTGAAAACACACCATATGTTAATGTTTACAGTAAGTAATTGAGTACTGCGTTGTGACTTGTGTGGCTGTGGGTGCGACTTTCAGTAGAGTGGACGAACGACACCGCTTCGAGCCCCTCGCCTTCGACTAGTTCGAGACCACTGGAGTCTTCGGTCCTTCAACACTCAAGACCATCGAGGAAATTGACTGAAGGCGGAGGCGGGCGAGCCACGGGAGACCATGCGGCTCAAACAACGAATCGGGATGGCTATCCTCCGAGTCAATGCCTTCTGTGTCCTTGCCTCATACAGGCCTCGAGATGACTGCAGAGAGTGACTGCGGGTTCCACAGGCCTAGGGCCAGTGACCACCGCACTTTTCGCAGTGTGACTGCTCCCATTGTTTGTGTTTATTTGATCAGTTATCTGCAGCACGACGGGTGCCCTGTGCTCCCAGAACTCTTTGACAGAACTCTTTCTACTAGCGTTCCTTTTGCCTTTGACTGCTGCTCAAACTTTTGATTGAATGCCTTTCGATAGCATCACTGATCACCGTTTCTTCAGAGAAGATTAATTTGCGTAGTTGAACTGCGATCTAACTTTTCCCTGTATAGACTGAGATGTTTTTGTCTGCATACTTTCTTCATGGCACTGCGTGGTAGCAGCCCATTTATTCAACTGTATAGTCTTAACTGATAATGAAGAAATATTTATTTTAACATGATTTTAATTTCATGTACATATGTATATATATATGCTGACATTTCTAAAGTCATGACGGTTAAGGTGAGTTTGCTAGTCCAAGACAAATAAGAGCTTGCATTAGTGGCAACATTGGATTGCTTGATGCAGCTCATGTACGTGTGTGTGTGTGTGTGTGTGTGTGTGATGTGTGTGTGTGTGTGTGTGTGTGTGTGTGTGTGTGTGTGTGTGTGTGTGTGAGTGAGAGAGAGAGAGAGAGAGAGAGAGAGAGAGAGAGAGAGAGAGAGAGAGAGAGAGAGAGAGAGATTGATTCTATATTCTTTATTTATCAAGGATGAAATTTTAGGCATTTCTGCCTATCTTACAAATTGTCTTTGCTCATAAAGAAATGAAAACATGGATAGAAGAAAAAATACACAGTAGCTAATTAATCAGTGTACAACAGTTGGTAAGGGTATACATATATGAAGAATATGATCAACAATGACAAAGATTTAGATAGATGCCTTTGACAACTGTCAGCTCAGTGAGTCTTCAAGTTCAAGCATATATATATACGTGTCATATGTACAGGTGCCAGCAGTGAGATCATCTGAACAGATAATTATGTATGGATGCTTTCAAAGACTTCATGGAAGTATTGTTCCTTAGGTGCAATGGGAGTGTATTTCACATCATAACACCTGAATATGTAATACTGCCTTTGAAAATGTCTACTCTAGGTTGTGGTAGAATGAAAGTGTTGCGAGATAGTGAATGGCTTGTTTGGGGACAAATGAAGAGATCAGTAAGATACTATGGTGCTCGTGAATGAGCAATTTTGTGCGTAATGATGCATAAATTAAGGACGAGGTGTTTTTGGAAGGGTAGTAAGCCAAGATTTCTGATCTTTTCATCCGTAGACAATGTTGTCGGAAATAATAAGCTTGGCAGCTCGTCTGTACAGTGATTTAATCTTGTTCAAGTGCACTGCCATAGAGCCATCCCATACAACAGATGCAAAATTAATATGGGAATTTATGTGTGTGTGTGTGTAAAAACATTGCGCATGCATCGGTGTTGACAAAATGCCTCAGTTTAGAGAGCAGAAAAATGTTCTTAGATAGTTTTGCATTATAAGGAATTGACATGTTGTTCCCAAGTTGTTCATCAACAATTATGCCTAGCACTCTGTGTTCTGAGATTTGCTCAATCATGTCAATGATTTCATTTTCTAGCATAAGGTTGATGGTTAAGAGTTGTCGTTGACATTTTTGTCTAGACAGTTATGATATTGCACTTGGTTTTTTGGGGGTTTATTTATGACCATTCTATTTGATGAACACCATTTTTGTAAATCATCAAGGGTAACGTTCAGGGCGCATTGGATGGAATAAATTTATGCTTCTGTCGCTTATGCTATTAATGGTGTCATCTTCAAATATAGTGCATTTGATATTCTCAATGGTAGATCATTGATATATATACAAGCTGAAGAACAATTGACCTAAAATTGTGCCTTGTGGAACCCCTTGACTTTACAATTTGTCTTGAGGAATACAACCCGTTGACAAAGATGCATTGGCGTCTATCACTATGTGTCAAGTAAGATCGGAAAAAGGAGTCTGATGTTGGATTTTCAAGTATATCGAGAGTTTATCAAGGAGAATTTCATAGTCAACTAGGTCAAATGCCTTTTCAGATCCAAGAAAATGGTACCAGACAGTTTGCAGTTGTTTATGGCTGATAAGTGATAGCCAGTCGTTCACCAGGAAGAATAAAGCAGTTTGGCAGGAGTGAGAGAGAGAGAGAGAGAGAGAGAGAGAGAGAGAGAGAGAGAGAGAGAGAGAGAGAGAGAGAACACCAGCTACAGATGATAACATCATAAAGAGTTGCAGAAATGTCAGAATTGATGACAGGTAATGATAATGATAATGCAATGTTGGAATTTTCATTATTGCAAGCAATGCGTTGGTTGTTATTAATGCATGGAGCTGTTAATGACTGGATGTTCAAGACATGGTTCATGTTAATTAAAATGTCAATCA
This sequence comes from Theodoxus fluviatilis, assembly GCA_034096865.1. NCBI lineage: Eukaryota > Metazoa > Mollusca > Gastropoda > Cycloneritida > Neritidae > Theodoxus > Theodoxus fluviatilis. The sequence continues at coordinate 34,389 of JAWQFJ010035216.1, read as the reverse complement.
CCTCTCAATGACAAAACACTCGCAACAAACTGTGTACTAGCACCAGCAGTGATATGTAGGACACATTGTAACTTATTTACTTTCAGGAATCTTGAAAATAAAGTATTATATCATTTTAATGCATTTTAAATCTTTAAACAGGCTTAAACCTGAAAAGGTGATTAGTACATGTATGTACACTTTCAGAGTTTTAGGCAATTAAAAAAGTCTGATCAAAAATTAAAATTTTCTCTTTCACTGGATTATAGTGGATAGTTTTGATTTTGTGTGTGTGTGTGTGTGTGTGTGTGTGTGTGTGTGTGTGTGTGTGTGTGTGTGTGTGTGTGTGTGTGTGTGTTTGTGTGTGTGCGTGTATGTGTGAGTGTGTTTGTGTGTGTGCATACATGTGTATGAGTGCATACTTGCAAGTGTGTGTATGTGCATGCCCCCTTGTGTGGACATCTCTGCGCATCAGAGTTTGGCCTGAGGACACACATGAGACGCTACTGACGTCATCTTTGCAGAACAAAGGACCTATTGATGATGATGTGCATGCAAATGTGCAAATGTTTACGGTGTCCAAAACTATGTTGAAGTCAGAGAGTGGAACAATGTGATGCAAGTATCTTTGTAACAGGCAGGGTGCAGGTAGCAGCAAATGCTAGATCTATGTAAGATATAGAGAAAGTACTGGAATACACTTGCCTTTGCAGGTGATGCTATACTCTGGTTGCACATTTACTCACTGTGTTTTCACCTGTGCAGGTGATGATTGCTATGTGTACACCAATTGGCAATTAGTGCAGGTGATGACTGCTCTACTGGTATTAAGGTCTCTTGCTGAGTTTAAAATAATGATTTTGTCATAGTAAAATACTAAAACGTTTTGAGATGACAACTCCCCCCCTCCCCCCCCTCCCCCCCCTCCCCCTCCCTCCCCCTCCCACCCTCCCTCCCCCTCCCTCCCCCTCCCTCCCCCTCCCTCCCTCCCCCTCCCCCTCCCTCCCCCTCCCTCCCCCTCCCTCCCACCCTCCCATCAACTGGTTAAGGGTGATGGAAACAAAAGAAACTTGGCATACATTGGGAAAAGTATTAAAAGTTTGTATAAATTTACAACAGGTACTGTGAATATTTGTGTAGTGCTCAACAGCTGTTTACATGAGTATTCATTGGGCATAACTTTATTTTGCTAATCAAGGAAGACGGTCACTATGTCAAGGGTAGATATTGATGTGTATGAGATGTACGTCAGTGTGCTAGTGTGTTGGACTTAAAAGAGACTTGTTTGTACGATTGTGCACATTGCAGCAGATGATGAAAATTCAATGTACACCAGTAGTGTCTGGAGGCAGACTGCTTGGTGTACATGTAGTATTCAGTAGTGTCTGGAGGCAGACTGCTTGGTGTACATGTAGTACTTATTCAGTAGTGTCTGGAGGCAGACTGCTTGGTGTACATGTAGTACTTATTCAGTAGTGTCTGGAGGCAGACTGCTTGGTGTACATGTAGTACTTATTCAGTAGTGTCTGGAGGCAGACTGCTTGGTGTACATGTAGTATTCAGTAGTGTCTGGAGGCAGACTGCTTGGTGTACATGTAGTATTCAGTAGTGTCTGGAGGCAGACTGCTTGGTGTACATGTAGTATTCAGTAGTGTCTGGAGGCAGACTGCTTGGTGTACATGTAGTACTTATTCAGTAGTGTCTGGAGGCAGACTGCTTGGTGTACATGTAGTATTCAGTAGTGTCTGGAGGCAGACTGCTTGGTGTACATGTAGTATTCAGTAGTGTCTGGAGGCAGACTGCTTGGTGTACATGTAGTATTCAGTAGTGTCTGGAGGCAGACTGCTTGGTGTACATGTAGTATTCAGTAGTGTCTGGAGGCAGACTGCTTGGTGTACATGTATACATGTAGTATTCAGTAGTGTCTGGAGGCAGACTGCTTGGTGTACATGTAGTACTTATTCAGTAGTGTCTGGAGGCAGACTGCTTGGTGTACATGTAGTATTCAGTAGTGTCTGGAGGCAGACTGCTTGGTGTACATGTAGTATTCAGTAGTGTCTGGAGGCAGACTGCTTGGTGTACATGTAGTACTTATTCAGTAGTGTCTGGAGGCAGACTGCTTGGTGTACATGTAGTATTCAGTAGTGTCTGGAGGCAGACTGCTTGGTGTACATGTAGTATTCAGTAGTGTCTGGAGGCAGACTGCTTGGTGTACATGTAGTATTCAGTAGTGTCTGGAGGCAGACTGCTTGGTGTACATGTAGTATTCAGTAGTGTCTGGAGGCAGACTGCTTGGTGTACATGTATGTAGTATTCAGTAGTGTCTGGAGGCAGACTGCTTGGTGTACATGTAGTACTTATTCAGTAGTGTCTGGAGGCAGACTGCTTGGTGTACATGTAGTATTCAGTAGTGTCTGGAGGCAGACTGCTTGGTGTACATGTAGTATTCAGTAGTGTCTGGAGGCAGACTGCTTGGTGTACATGTATGTAGTATTCAGTAGTGTCTGGAGGCAGACTGCTTGGTGTACATGTAGTATTCAGTAGTGTCTGGAGGCAGACTGCTTGGTGTACATGTAGTATTCAGTAGTGTCTGGAGGCAGACTGCTTGGTGTACATGTAGTATTCAGTAGTGTCTGGAGGCAGACTGCTTGGTGTACATGTAGTATTCAGTAGTGTCTGGAGGCAGACTGTGCTTGGTGTACATGTAGTATTCAGTAGTGTCTGGAGGCAGACTGCTTGGTGTACATGTAGTATTCAGTAGTGTCTGGAGGCAGACTGCTTGGTGTACATGTAGTACTTATTCAGTAGTGTCTGGAGGCAGACTGCTTGGTATACAATTACAAGTAGTATTCAGTAGTGTCTGGAGGCAGACTGCTTGGTGTACATGTAGTACTTATTCAGGTAGTGTCTGGAGGCAGACTGCTTGGTGTACATGTAGTACTTATTCAGTAGTGTCTGGAGGCAGACTGCTTGGTGTACATGTAGTATTCAGTAGTGTCTGGAGGCAGACTGCTTGGTGTACATGTAGTATTCAGTAGTGTCTGGAGGCAGACTGCTTGGTGTACATGTAGTATTCAGTAGTGTCTGGAGGCAGACTGCTTGGTGTACATGTAGTATTCAGTAGTGTCTGGAGGCAGACTGCTTGGTGTACATGTAGTATTCAGTAGTGTCTGGAGGCAGACTGCTTGGTGTACATGTAGTATTCAGTAGTGTCTGGAGGCAGACTGTGCTTGGTGTACATGTATTATTCAGTAGTGTCTGGAGGCAGACTGCTTGGTGTACATGTAGTATTCAGTAGTGTCTGGAGGCAGACTGCTTGGTGTACATGTAGTACTTATTCAGTAGTGTCTGGAGGCAGACTGCTTGGTGTACATGTAGTACTTATTCAGTAGTGTCTGGAGGCAGACTGCTTGGTGTACATGTAGTACTTATTCAGTAGTGTCTGGAGGCAGACTGCTTGGTGTACATGTAGTACTTATTCAGTAGTGTCTGGAGGCAGACTGCTTGGTGTACATGTAGTATTCAGTAGTGTCTGGAGGCAGACTGCTTGGTGTACATGTAGTATTCAGTAGTGTCTGGAGGCAGACTGCTTGGTGTACATGTAGTACTTATTCAGTAGTGTCTGGAGGCAGACTGCTTGGTGTACATGTAGTATTCAGTAGTGTCTGGAGGCAGACTGCTTGGTGTACATGTATACATGTAGTATTCAGTAGTGTCTGGAGGCAGACTGCTTGGTGTACATGTAGTATTCAGTAGTGTCTGGAGGCAGACTGCTTGGTGTACATGTAGTACTTATTCAGTAGTGTCTGGAGGCAGACTGCTTGGTGTACATGTAGTATTCAGTAGTGTCTGGAGGCAGACTGCTTGGTGTACATGTAGTATTCAGTAGTGTCTGGAGGCAGACTGCTTGGTGTACATGTAGTATTCAGTAGTGTCTGGAGGCAGACTGCTTGGTGTACATGTAGTATTCAGTAGTGTCTGGAGGCAGACTGCTTGGTATACAATTACAAGTAGTATTCAGTAGTGTCTGGAGGCAGACTGCTTGGTGTACATGTAGTATTCAGTAGTGTCTGGAGGCAGACTGCTTGGTGTACATGTAGTATTCAGTAGTGTCTGGAGGCAGACTGCTTGGTGTACATGTAGTACTTATTCAGTAGTGTCTGGAGGCAGACTGCTTGGTGTACATGTAGTATTCAGTAGTGTCTGGAGGCAGACTGCTTGGTGTACATGTAGTATTCAGTAGTGTCTGGAGGCAGACTGCTTGGTGTACATGTAGTATTCAGTAGTGTCTGGAGGCAGACTGCTTGGTGTACATGTAGTATTCAGTAGTGTCTGGAGGCAGACTGCTTGGTGTACATGTATTATTCAGTAGTGTCTGGAGGCAGACTGCTTGGTGTACATGTAGTAATT
>JAWQFJ010035216.1:0-20000 GCA_034096865.1 Theodoxus fluviatilis | reverse complement strand
GTTTGAAATTAATTTTTTTGCAGAAAATTATTAATAAAATTATAAAACCTCGTATTACTACTCAATTGTATGCTTTTCAGCGATACCAGGTAAAAATATAAAAAATGTGACGCAAGCAATAGTGTGACACCACGCGCAGGTTACCACTCCCACTGTTATTTTGCTGTGCAAAACTAATTTTCATAAAATGATCCAGATACTCTTGCCACATGTTTGCCACATAAATACAGATAAAATTACACCAGTGAAAGAAAATCTGATAACTTTTTAATAAAATTAAAAATAATAAACAGAAAATGGTAACCTGCATGTGCGTGACACCATTTCATATCAAATTGAGGGGGAGGGGGCACACAAAATGGCAGTTTCTATATTAAAGAATCAAAGAAACGACATTAAAAATAAAACAGGTGAAAAACAAAATAATTGTTTGTCTTTCTTGGTCTTCATTACTCTTTCTCTTTCTCTCTCTATCTCTCCAGCAAAGGCACAGTTGTCGCAGGTAACTCCGGTCATCAGCTTGAGAGACAAGTCTCTCTCTCTCTCTCTCTAATTATAATTTTAAAAAATAATGTCCACGTCGATCCAGCTGGGCCTCCAAGACTTTCTCCACTTCATCAAGCAAAACAATTGCTTCATCTGCAATGTCAGGAAAGTAATAAGAAGCACCCTGCTAGTTTAGGAACGAGATTTCCACCCCACCCAAGTCCGACCTGACAGTTTTGACGCATCCTACAAACTGCTCGAGCTGAACACGCGATGCTCTCGGTTCATCGTCAAAAATGCTCAAAATATCCTTGCTGTTAAAAAACAAGATCTTTAATTCAGTAAAGAAAAGCATTACAAACAGTTGCAAACTCGATCACCTCCGCACATGATGTAGTGAAAATGAAGACAAATTAGCGACAACACGTTCTTGCTATAGTCCGTTTGTTTAAACATTGCTCTGTCAGTCGAGACGCTAACAAGATGCCGCCTGACTGACTTCGCACGCCCGGGGAGTTATGCTAAGATCCGGTCGAGTTAATGTATCTGCATTTTGTGACAAAAGTCTTGCTCGGCGGTACTGTACTCCATGCACCTTAACGGTCCGCGTGATTCGGGTTTAATCTTTAGCTAAACGACGTTTATTGGCGCTGCTGAAATGGTCGAAGTCCGAATATTTAAACGGACTATAGCAAGAACGTGTTGTCACTTCCGGCTCACGCACATGCGCAGAACCATCCGCTACGACTCAAGCTCATCGGTGTCTGTCGTAACTTGCGCACTTCAACAAGTGTGTGTGTGACACATCACTGAATTTGGTGTATCATGTGTTACCACGTGGTAATTTGCCGTAAAACGTCATCAAGTCTTGTGAAGTGTTAGAAAATTAATCTTCCAAGCCCTTTCTGACCTCGCGAAAATTTCGCGCTGTCAAAATAATTATGTAAAACAAACTGAGGTAACCTGCGTGATGAACGTGACGCCAAAATCAAAATAATTAAGGTAAAGTTCCGTGCAGTAGGTGTGTTGTCATAAAACTAAAATAATTGTGGTTGTTTCATTGGTTTTTCAGTTGAGACTAAAATTTTCCTTCTGTGGTAGAAACATCGTCTGCTAGATCGGGTTTGCATGGTCGGGATTTTGTGTCGCCATGAGTACGCAGGTTACCCATCATTTGAACTCCAATTTTCACAGTGATAAACAAGCAAGCGACTGCAATACATTAGTCTGCTGCTTTATTTGATCAATGATATTCACAGAAAGAAAAAGTACTTGAGGATTATTATCATTGGTGTTTAAAAAAGAAGGTTTTTAGAGCAAGGGGTCGGCATTCCTCTTTTCCGGCGCCATTTTGTGCACTAAATTTAAAGTCAAACCCAAATTAATAATGTTAAAAACGGGATATTTGTTATGAGGCTGATTTTCCAGTTACATTGACATCAGCAAAATATATTAATGACTGTTTATTTTTTCATAAGTCACTATTCATTGATAAATTTTAGTGTGAACATAGTGTACCCCTCAGTGTCACGACCAGCAAAGAATGACTCATCTCTAAAGGTAAAGTTATTGTTTCACATAGCGACTCATAACCTATATGTGGACTCAGAACACACTGCACATCACCACTTAATGATTAGACCATGCAATCAATGTTTTTAAAATGTACTGCATAGTGTGTTATGTTGTCACATTATTGGTTTGCGCAGCGCTTAACTTGAAAAGAACTGAGCTAAGAAGTTCACTCATGCTAGTGCCACCCAGTAATCCTTGTTCTTACCCAATTGAATGACCTGTCCAGAAGTGAAGAATGATACACAACAGTAATCCCATAACCTAGAGGTCATGATGGATTGTTTTGCTCAATGATACAGATTGATTTGATACTCAATGCCTGCTTTTGGTAGTTGATGGGGTTGACATCAGTCAGCTTACATGTACTTGTCCACTCTTCATTGAGAGGCCTTTGCTGGAAAGGAAAACGTGAATCCAACACAGAACTGAGAACATTCTGGGATAGAATTTCAAATGGATAAGGCATGAAATACCCATGTTGAAATTAGTCTAAAACTGCTTTGTAAACCAGTACAGTATATTATAATATGTTGTAAAGGTAATATTAAACTCACTAAGGACAATCCACAAGAAGAAAAAAATGCCAAGGCTTTAAAATCACACATTTGCTCATGGGGCACAGATCTCACATCTTGTGGAGAGTGCTTAGCTAATCGGTTCTCCACTGTTCCCCCTGTGGGTTTGGGGTGAGAATTGACCCACCGCGTCCCCCTACGCGATTCGTAAGAGGCGAATAACTAGGGACACCGTGATATGATTTTCGTTGACTCTAAACTGTGCTAGTGATTTTCGTGCTTGATGGCCTTATATAGCCTACAAAGGCTGATAGGCCGTAAAACACCATCCATCCATCCATCCATCCATCCATCCATCCATCCATCCATCCATCCATCCATCCATCCATCCATCCATCCATCCATTCATCCGTTCTCCACTGTCATGATTGAAACTGTTGTTCCAGGTTGCAAGATCACCAATGGGAATTTTTAAATTAATGTTAAAGAAAGTTGCCAAAGCAAATTTCAGAATGCAGACACAGTGTCTACCACAGATCCTGTACTTCAGTTTAAATGCAGTGCAACCCCACACAAGTAGAATAGATTGATATCAGCCAATCTGATTCTTTCAGAGAGAATACATTGCCTTCTTTGTAAATTCTGTCCAGGTGCGCAGGTAAGTCAGTACAGCATATGCTAGTTATTTGAGATTCCCCTCTATGGTTCAAGCTGCTCCATGTTGCACCCAGGAGATGATTCCAATATGTCAGCCCATAGGTGATCTGAGATCTGCAGACTGTGGTCTGCTGCGGGCTCCCAGGACGAGGTTTACACTGGGTTAACTGGCCTTCTCCTTCCAGACCCGTGTGTGGATATAATCAAGTGAACTAAAGAGATATGGTTCTTCCTCTTTGCAGGAGGAGGAGGAGCGGCAAAAACGGTTGGAGAAGGAGCGACAGGAACATGAGGAGTACCTCAAGTTGAAGGAAATGTTCTCAGTAGATGAGGAAGGGCAGGAGGATGTTGCTGCAGACCTCAATGTAAGTAGCTTCTGTGTGTGTGTGTGTGTGTGTGTGTGTGTGTGTGTGTGTGTGTGTGTGTGTGTGTGTGTAAGTTGTGTGTGTGTGTGTGTGTGCAAGTTGTGTGTGTGTGTGTAAGTGTGTGTGTGTGTGTGTGTAAGTTGTGTGTGTAAGTTGTGTGTGTGTGTGTGTGTGTGTGCGTGTGTGTGTGTGTGTGTGTGTGTGTGTGTGTGTGTGTGTGTGTGTGTGTGTGTAAGTTTGTGTGTGTGTGTGTTTGTGTGTGTGTGTGTGAGTGCATGTGTGTGTGTGTGTGATTTATTGTGTGTGAATATCTAGAAAGTGTGGTGTATGTGTGTGTGCATATATGTGTGTGTGATTTTTTTGTTGGCACATGCATGCTGGCACATGCATGCACTTTGTGTGTGTAAGTGTGTATGTATGTGTGTGTGTGTGTGTGAGTGTGTGTTTATGCGAGTGTGTGTGTGTGTGTGTGCGCGTGTGCATTCGTGGTGTGTGTGTGTGTATGTGTGTGCATGTGTGTGTGTGTGCGTGTGTGTGTGTGCGTGTGCATTTGTGGGGGTGTGTGTGCATTTGTGTGTGTGTGTGTGTGTGTGTGCGTGTGCGTGTGTGTGTAAGTTGTGTGTGTGCATGTGTGTATGGATCTCTGTGTGTGTATGGATGTGTTTGTGTGTGTGTGTGTGTGTGTGTGTTGCGTGTAGGTGTTATTTCTGTATAAGTAAAGCCAACATAAATACAATGTTCACTATGAAGGCATCAATGTGGTACTGGATCATGAATTTTCAGAAAAAAAAGTAGTTTTTGTTTGTCTGCTGAAATCCTATTATACAGACTGCTTTTATTTTCTTTTTTGTTTTCTCTCTCATTTCCAGCTTTTTTGGTGTTGTGACAGATATACCATACTATTTTATATTTACTGTAATTTCAGTCACAGTCGCTGCTGCAGGAGTTCATAAACTATATCAAGGTGAGCGGTGATTACTCAAGTTTTAAATTCATTCCTATACGGTGAGATGATAAAGAATTCATGCAGACTTATTTATAGACATGGAAAATCTGTGTTATTCCAAAGAAGAAATTCCCATTGATAACACAAATCATTGGATAATGAATAAAGTACTGCTAATTAAACAGAATTAATAAGAGGCAGTAATATTTCAGAATCATTCTCTCTCTGTTAGTGAATTGTATACACATTTGCCAGGATGACTTAAAAAAATTGTTTGTATAAGTATACTTTTTTATTTTCAGGCAACTAAAGTTGTCATGTTGGAAGATTTAGCAGCCCATTTCAAGTTGAAAACCCAGGTTTGATATTCTTTCCCTTTCTTAATGAAACTGAATCATTCATCACAGCTGAAGGATGTACACTTGGCAGTTTTCTTTACAATAATCTCATGATTACTGTTCTCCTCCTTGTCCTTTCCATGCACACGCGCTCCCATCTCCAATCCACTAAAGGGTACAAGCAGTTATTATTGTTGTTGTTATTGTTGTTATGTAACATGGAGTATAGCATATATGACTAGAGCTGTTCTATGCCTCCCTCATCAGCTGTCAGCGCTAACTGTCGGACTCTCTGAGCCTGTTCCAGTAGCTCAGCTAGGGGTGGCCCTAAGCAGCCAAAGAGGCTTCTGGGAGGCATCAGGACAATTTCCATCATTATTGTTGTCGCATATATACCTCTATTTTGCTTAATGTTGTTTTGCGATGCAACACCCTCAGCCCCGAAGGACGACGTAGTCGCCTTAAGGGAGAGACGCAAATTGATATACAAAGTTTACAACTAAACTTAACCACCACTCCTTGGGGGACACAACAGTCATAAGATGGAACAAGTGAAGAATGACCACTGACTCAGGGATAAATAAACAAAGTTTTAATCAAATACAAGTTCCCTCAGATCACTGTACGGGGCAGTGATCAACAACGAGGGTCAAACAAGAAAAATAAATCAACAAGCAATCCTCCAGTAGAAGCAAACTGGTAGGATACTCCCGCTGTGGAAGTCAAGTCCAGAATTATACACAACCACAACAACAAAACACAATCACCATCAATGAGGTGATTCACAAGCCCCCAAACACCTGAGGAAAACCAGTCACAGATAACTCTGTCCACGTTCTCGAGCACGTGACAGGTCAACACTGTGATGCCACAAAAAAACACCTTCACTCCACTTCCACAAAAAAGCTCACAAATCTGGAAACAATTCAATGAGTCCAAACAAATACAACCCCCTCACAACCACACATTCTGACACGCCCATTCCCATAAAAATATTAGCCCACTTCAATGCCAAACAGAAGTGGCTAAAGTTCCACACTGGACAATTTGACGTCAAAACGTTAAGTTACACAGCATATTTAGAACTACTCAAACTCCTTCTAAATAAACTCTCCCACTCAGAACTTCTAAGTTAGTGTTGCAGGGATCAGCCTACTCTCACTAGGCTGTCAAAGGAAAACGTCCCCTCTCACAGGACAATTAAATGAAGTAATCCCCTCTCACAGGATCACACATAAAAAATACACTCCAGTACACAGCACAGGGACACTGGTCAACTCCGCACTTCTAGTTAGAGAGATCAGGAAGGCACTCGCCTCGACCCAGTCAATGCTGTGACCCCGAGGTCACGAGCATCCCCGCAGACATCCCAGAACCTACGTAGCTGCCAGTCCCCCGCACTGCACCCGGGCGCTCACTCTGCTACAAGTACGAGACACTCCCACTACCCTCAGGAGAAAGATAAGGCGACCCCAACGGGTCAAACTAACCCCGCCAAACTCCTAGGAGACAGTAGAGTGTCCCCACACTCACAAGTTAATACTAATAACTGCAATAAATCTTGAATGATTTAAGAACACCCAATTCCTAAAGAAATCCCATTACAAATACTTTGCTCTCTCTTCCGCAAAGCTAAAACACTCCCAAACACAGTTACAGCACTTTGCTGGAATATTAACTACTGGGAAGCCACGCCCCTCTTTCACTCAGCGGCGGGCTTGCACTGAACTCGCTCTGGCTAAGGTCACGCTTAACCACAACAAACGCCGCATTCCACTCTTTCTCCCTCTCCTCGCACACGCTGCCACGGCTTCAGCCAATCACGCACGCTCTAACGCTCGACAGCTATACACAACAGGATGAGAGAAAGAAAACGACAGGGCATGCTCTTACCCTTTTCAGTCCAGATCTGGTTCCTGGAATGCTCTTAATTGTAACACACACAACACCACCTCACTTTAAACCCTCCTAGAGAGAGAGATCGGGAAGGCAGACGCCTCGACCCAGTCGATGCTGTGACCCAAAGGGCACAGGCACCCCCGCACATGCTCTAGAACACACCTAGGGTTATTACGAGTAGGAGTCCGTCCCTCACTCGATAGAGGCTTACTGACTAAGCTCGAAGCTTACGCGGTCAGTCATTGGAAAGCTAATTTCAATACACATGGGGCTATTCACTATGGGTAGGAGTCTGTCCCTCACCCGATAGGAGTACACTGACAAGCTCACAGCTTAACACAGTCAGTCGTTGAAAAGCTAATTCCAATACACGTAGGGTTATTCACGATCAGATCAAATCAGTCTCAGTGAGGTCTACTCCATTCAAGTCGATTGAATCAGTCGGTCTACCTCCACTGAACTCGTTGCTTAGTTCTCTAACAACCAAGGCTGCTCCCCTCGCTGCTCTCTGCAGAGGAGGGTCACTAGCGTTCTGACCACCCTGCTTAGAATTCGATTAAGAATCTAAATGTCTACGCTCAAGGCCCCCCACACCTTAAATATAGAGCTAGACCAAATACACTCACTGTGTATGGGAAAGACTGCGTCCAGCCTCCCTTTTTTTCTACCCCCTGAGGCTGTAGAAGGAATCACTCTAATGATACCTGACACCCAGGTTCCCCTGAGCCCTCCGCCATCTCATTCCATCTCAGGAAGAAGAAGGTCGGAGTTTGTAGTGATCTGCACTACGCAAGATAAGAATACTTGCAGACCGGGACTTTCCCGTCGTGGAGAAGATTGCACTCTCTGTGCGATGAAGAACTGTTCACAAGTAGACGCTGATACACGCTCAGCGTCTGGGCAGAGTCTAGGAAACTCTATCAGCAGGATGGGGGGGGGGGGGGGGTAGACCATCCAGGCATTATCCGTCGCTATCTGCTCCACGGAGATGCCATCCGTGAACCAGCAAACCCTCTTTAGCCTGAAAACATAAAGACCCAGCCTAATGAGTCTCCATTCTTTTCCCCCAATGAATTCTTCATAGAATTTACTCGAACAGGGCGAACTGCCCTAGCTTACTACACCAGAGAAAACTCCCCCCGCGCTCCAACAAGAAAACCCATTTAACCCACCATCCCCCGCTAGAAATGGAATTACGATTAATACCACACGTGGACAGGGCTTTATCCGTCTCTCTCTTAGAGAATGAGTTTAACTAAAACACAATTTGAGCGCTTTAACACGTCTTCCCTCTCGCTCTTATTTTAACCATCATTTTCTCAACAAGGCGAAATGAATGAATGGAACTCCACATTACCTCAACTAGGCCGTGGACCTTCCAGAACGAATCCCCCTCAGGTGTAACCCAAGTCAGCCCTCTTTATCCCAGCAGAGATAAACTTGCGAAGTGAGTCGAACTTCGCCTGGCCGCCCTAGGCGGCCGCGGCGCGGGGAGGCAGCTGCCACCCCGCCCGCCTTGTACCGTGGATCGTCCGGACTGCCCGACAACGCGCAATCATAAGCGGGATCGCCCTTTTGTCACGTGGCCCTAGGCCAATCAGGATCCATATCCCAGAATATTAATGACCCGTGGGGTGTATGCGAGATGCGCATTGCGACAGTACGTAACCCCAGGTAACTGCCATCTCAGCACAAATGGTGGCTGGAAAAGCTCGCGACCTCTCATGCCCCGACCTACTGGCTCTGGGGTCACTGGCCCGTCAGTCATATCACACGTGCTCTGTGCCCATAGCAAGCTCTATTTAAAGCCCTATCTCGGAGCACTTACGCTACAGCGCAACCCATGCACTTTCACTCACACTAATTTATCACCCACTCGTCGTTTCCAAGCGACAATTGTCATCGTCATCATCATCATCTTCATTGGCGTCATCATCGTCATCATTATCATCATAATCATCATCATCATCATCATCATCACCATCTTCATCACCATCTTCATCACCATCATCATCATCATCATCATCATCATCATCATCACCATTGTCATGCTGATCTTGCTAATTACCACTTTAGTTACCACCACCATTGCCACTGCCACCTCCATGTCTCCCTTGGTATTTCAGGACGTGATTGAGCGTGTGCAGGAGTTGCAGAAGGAGGGCCAGCTCACTGGGGTTGTGGACGACCGTGGCAAGTTCATCTACATCACCATGGAGGAGTTGGAGAGTGTGGCCAAGTTTATTCGACAGCATGGGCGTGTGTCCATCGCGGAGCTTGCCAAGTGCAGCAACAGTCTGGTTTCCCTGGAGCCTGACCCCACCCTGCAGCGCAGCTACCTGGCCAACTTGGTCCTGGAGGAGGCAGCCTCATAACCATCTTGGGGGCTCCAAGGCTCTGGAAATCTCTGCAGGATGTTTTCTGACAAACTTTCAAAAGACAGTGGAATGTCCCACCTCTTTTGGTGGTTGAGAAAGTCTTTTTAAGTTCTTTGGTTTTGGGTTGTTTTTGTGTGTTTTTTTTGTTTTTTGTATGTTGTTTTTTTTCCTAAGGGAGTGGTAACTTGAGTGCTGTATGTGAGGATTTGTCATTTTCAGCAGATATGTAAATTAGTAGAATGCCTGTTATGACAGTATATGGCTGTGAATATGCCTCACTGGTAGATGTTCGTCCTACAGTTTCTTGATGAAAAGATTATTACCAAGTGCATGAAAATGTGTACAGTGTACATATTCTGAAATAAAAGTTGACTAAAATTTGCTGGTTGTTTTTGCAATATGTATAATCTGAATCTAGTCTGAAGTGCCTGTGAGACTTTGGACTGCTATCTCCACTTTCCTGGTGAAAACTGCGTGGTCCCTGTAGACGATGAAAATCCTGGAGAGGAACCTTGCTGTGCTTCATTTCCACAAGCGGCGGCATTACCATCCACATGTTGAGTGCAGTACCACCACAGCACATACAACATGCATTGCTTTGTGTCCACTCACTGTGAAGGAGAACATGTATTCAACCACCAGTTGATTCTCCCCAGTCACCTACAATCACTTACAGTGGATGCCAAAGTTTGAATGTAGATGTCAATAACAATCAGCACTTCATGACAAAACACACATACATCAGCAGAGGTCTTTCCAGCTACAAATTCTTCCTCGCAACTTCATTCCAGAGTCAACCTGTGGCTGCACTGTTCCTCAAAGAGGTATACAAATGTGTGTGTGTGTGTGTGTGTGTTTATATTCATGTATATAAAAGACAAATCACTTCATCTCTGGTTCGTCCAAAAAGGACTTCATCCCTACTAATCAAGAATGGCACATATGAAGAAAAAAACTTGATTCCAGCAGCAATTGCAGCTGTGAACTCAGTAGTATGGAACTTCGGGGCGGGGGGGTGGGGTGGGGGGGGTGGACATGTAAGGCAATAGCAAAAAATGGGGTGGGGGGGGATGTTTACGAAACGTGGGGATTATGAGGTGATAAATTTAGAATAAAGGGTTCCGGGAGTGGAGGTCTTGTTAAATTCTGTAAATATGACAAATGTTTGAGAAGACCACACGTGGAGAACTTTGTGAAGAAGGAAGGGGAGAGAGAAAGAGTGGTGGCAGGAAGGGGTGAGGGAATACGTGGAAAAGATTAACTGAGCACATAAAAACTGTGTACATCTATTTAATAGTAAAGAAAAGAAAAGTGGTTACGGGGTTGGTGGTATAACTTGGGAAGGTTTTGTTTTATTTATGTGTGTATGTTGTAATGTTCCCATGGGGGCCCATGTAACTCAAAGCAATGTCCTTGCTCACAAAAATGGCAACAGATTTTAAATCATATCTTATCTATTTTGTCTTATAGGCACACATCTATGCGTATACATTGAGAGAGAGAGGGGGGGGGGGGGGGGGGGGGATGGGTGTGTGTGAAGAGAGAGAGAGAAAGCTTGCAGAAAATACAAGGCGAGTGCATTTCCCATAGCGTCTCACTCAAAAGGAGGTACTTGCTCACAAGAAAGTTTGCCGAGGAAGTTTCGGAGGTACTTATGCTAATTGGTTTGCTGTTCATGGACGACAGTGCACGACGTAATGTGCTTCTCACTGTCCAAGAATGGAAAAGTGCACGGTCACGGAAGTATCAGCTGCCTGAGTGTTCATTTGTATATTTTGAGGGACCTGTTTACCTTAAGTTGTGCAAAATAGGGAGATGGCGACTCAAAAATCGGGAGATTTCAATAAAAAGCGGGAGATTTTTATTTTTAGATGTGTGTACCATCCCAGGTCACAAACTTCATAACAATTGAATACAAATCAGCTGAAAGTGGAATGAAACGCCAATAAGTCCCATCTCTGATCAGGGAGGCGAAAAGTCAAATTCTCTCTTCCGCGCGCCGGCGCTCACTCTCTCTCTCGTGCGCGCGCGCTGTCTCTCTCTCTCTCTCGCTTGCTCGCTCTCTCTCTCTCTCGCACGCGCGCGCTCTCTTTCTCTCGCGCTCTCTCTCTCTCTCGCGCGCACGCGCAAGTTCTCTCTCTCGTGCGCGCACAAGTTCTCTCTCTCTCGCTCTCTCTCTCTCTCTCTCTCTCTCTCTCTCTCTCTCTCATTCTTGCCTCCGTGGCTCACGTTGATGTCTTTTTTGCAGAACGTGCAAAACCCGCGTGATTGCGATTTAGACGATGGGCGAAATGCCGGGAATTCGGATTTTCACTCAGCCTTCCACTTTGCGTTGTACTTTACTCTCTTTCTGCTTCTGACATCAGTGGACTTTCTTTTCTCATCCTCTGTGTCACACTCACTGTCGGATTCAGAATTGGTTCCGCGATTCTTTCTCCTTGACTTTTCAATTGACGCCATCATTCGGATCGGTCAAGCAAAATGGCGGCTATTCCAGATTGTAAACTGGCTCTCGATTGGACAAAGGCCCTGACTCAACCAATCAAACAAATTGTACTGCAGATCAGCAGAACGACCTTCAGTGGCGTAGTAGAAAGTTCGGATCGTCATGTAAACGCTTCGGAAACGAAATAAACCTTTCAAAATTTTTCCAATTCGGGAGATCGGTAAAAAAAAAATCGGGAGATTTACGAAACTAGCGGGAGGTCGGGAAATAGGGTCTGAAATCGGGAGTCTCCCGCTAAAATCGGGAGAGTAAACAGGTCTGCAGGCATATGTATACAGGTTTTTCAGGACAAACACTGGGAATTTTTTGTTGTTGTTACATATATGAGAAAAGTCACGCTGTTATTCTTTGAATGATAGCACTGTCCACAAAGACACTGTGTTGTGTCCTTCTACAGCTGTTCTTTTAACGGGCATCTTTTGCCATTGCTTTTTGTGCAGTGCTGTGATTCGTGCATTGTATAGCAAGATTCAAGACCCGAAAAATGTAATACAAGAGGGCAAGAGCAGATTCTCTCTCTCTCTCTCTCTCCCCCCCCCCCCCCTCTCTCTTATCTTCTCTCTCTCTCTCTCTCTCTCTCTCTCTCTCTCTGGCCCTCTTGCGCGCTCTCTCTCTCTCTCTGGCCCTCTTGCGCTCTCTCTCTCTCTCTCTGGCCCTCTTGCGCACTCTCTCTCTGGCTCTCTCTCTCTAGCTCTCTCTCTTTCTCTCTCTGGCCCTCTTGAGCGCTCTCTCTCCCTCTCTGGCCCTCATGCGCTCTCTCTCTCTCTCTCTCTCTCTCTCTCTCTCTCTCTCTCTCTCTCTCTCTCTCTCTCTCTCCCCAGATGTAATTAAATGCAGTACTGACCAACAGAACAAGAGTGTCAGTTATGTTTACCACGCATTCCATTGAAGAGGAGGACTCTGAGCTGCTCAATATGAAAATAGTCTTCAGTACGTCGCATTCTAGATACTTATGTCATAATATGAGTGCGTATGATGTGGAATACTTTTCTCAGACTTAGTAGTTGATCCCTTTGTCATCAGTTATTGACTCACTTGTATGCAGTGAATATTTTTTAATTAACTCACTGGCAACGTAACCCGACAATGGCAGCGTATCTTCAGAATCGTAGGTTTTTCAAGCATTTTCAAAAATCTAAAAAAAATAGAAAGCCATGCAATAATGACAAAAGCTATATCAAATAAAAGATATTTATTCACTTAATTCAAACGAATCATGATAAAAATGTTTCAATGTGCATGATTTGAGTTATATCTACTGAAATAATGCATGTAATCAGCCAAAAAAGAAAAAGTTCAAAAATCGTCAGTCAAGTTGCAAGAATTGAAAAATGCTGGAATGGTGCCTTCAAAAAAATAAATCTGAAATGCAAAAACAATGCCAATATATTTACCTATATTCTGATAGCATTTGCAATATAAAAAAGGCACCTAGAAAAGAAAAATCACTATATACATTGATAGATTTTCACGGAAAAGTAGTTGTGAGCAACAAGACCTTGTGCCGGGCTGAGGCGATGCACTTCGACGTTGTTGACTGACAGGTCGAGTCGGTGTTTCGATTGAGCGCTGGTCATCGCTCACCTAGCTGATCATCAGCAATATCTTGTTCTTCAAAATCACTGTCTGATAGGAGGTTCATAACAGCTTCTTCATCGTCAGATCCTTCCTCTAACTCTAGCTCAAGCACCTCCGATACGCGTTTGTCAGTCATTTTCGCAAAACGTACGGTGTACGGATAAACATTCACTGATTCAAACCTCCGCTTCTAAAGAAATCATAAAGAAAGGTAACTCACAGCGCAGTAATGATTCCTACAGCATTCTAAACTGGAGTTGCTTCCCTTAGACCATTGGCGAGAATACAGGAATTTTCTGTTGACAACGCCCCTAAGTGGGCGTAACGGTTCTGGTAGTGACGCGACCAACGCCCCTATGCGGGCGTTTCGTTGCCAGTGATAGACTTGATGTCTCACTGGGTTTGAACACTCAGTTTTAAGAAAGTATACATCTTGATACAAGTTTTGAAATTCACGTGTAATTTCAAACGGAAAAGAAAATGGGAACACAGACCTAAAGAGCTCACTGCCATAGTATGCCTGCAAATCGAAAGAATAGGATACGGTGAAATTCGTTGTAACAAACGCTGACCGGAAGGAAACGGTCATGTTTGAATTTGCCTTAGGCCGACGGCCTTTGCAGTTTAGCTTAGCTCAGCTCAGCTCAGTTCAGCTCAGTACAGTTCAGCTCAGCTCAGCTCAGCTCAGCTCAGCTCAGCTCAGTTCAGCTCAGCTCAGTATAGCTCAGCTCAGCTAAGCTCAGCTCACTTCAGCTCAGCTCAGCTCAGTTTAGCTCAGCTCAGTTCAGCTCAATTCAGCTCAGCTCACTTCAGCTCAGCTCAGCTCAGCTCAGCTCAGTTTAGTTCAGCTCAGTTTAGCTCAGCTCAGTTCAGCTCAGCTCAGCTCAGCTCAGTTCAGCTCAGTTCAGCTCAGCTCAGTTAGCTCAATTCAGCTCAGCAGAGTTTAGCTCAGCTCAGTTCAGCTCAGCTCAGCTCAGTTAGCTCAACTCAGTTCAGTTTAGCTCAGCTCAGCTCAGTGTAGCTCAGCTCAGTTTAGCTCAGTTCAGCTCAGCTCAGCTTAGTTCAGTTCAGTTCTTTTCAGCTCAGTTTAATTCATTTCAGTTCAGTCCAGTTTAGCTCACATCAACAAATGCAGCAACAACTGCTCCGCAAGCCGGCACCTTGCCGCCACCTCTCCCCCACGGAGAGAAGAGGGAACATCCTTCCCTTCGACTGTCCTTGGAGCTTCATCTCAGTAACCCTGTGAATTATCTGAAACTTCGTCTCTCAGAAAATCTTGGAACTCCCATGTCGAACGAGAATCTCGTTTAGTGTGCTATTTTGCTAACACGTTGACAGATGTGTTGGCTCGTTGAAGTATCAAAGTTTTTTTTAAGTTACCGGTATGATGTTTTTTTCATTCATGATACTATCTTTCTTGTGCATAATTGGTTTTTGTAACACTGGTGTTACAAACGTTAGATCTTGTCTTACATCGATGTCTGTTTGTCCGACCGTCAGAACCCTGCATGCCCTGAGAGGCGAATGGAGGGTGAATGTCACACGCCCGTGTTATCCCAGGACAAAAGATCAAAGGAGTCCATCACAGTTTTCAAAACAGATCACGAGGTGACACTTTCCTTTAGTTTTTTTAATGATAGTTTTGGGAAATATTACATAAGATAAAGAAAATCATGATTCCCATCATCATCATCATCATCATCATCATCATCATCATCATCATCATCATCATCATCATCATCATCATCATCATCATCATCATCATCATCATCATCTTCATCATCACCATCACCACCACCACCACCATCATCACCACCACCACCACCACCACCACCACCACCACCACCACCACCACCACCACCACCACCACCACCACCACCATCATCATCATCATCATCATCATCATCATCATCAAAATCATCACATTGTTAAAATCGTCATGATGAGAATCTTCAACTTTGTCAGGACTATTATCATGAGAACCACGAAGATGATCCTCTACATACTTAGCAAATCATTAGGATAATCTTCAAGATTGTTATCATCGTGATCAATATCATCATGATCAATATCACATAATCATCAAATTGTTCATTAATATTAAAAAAATAATTGAACTGAGATGAAAAACTGTTTCCAGCACTCGTGCCGGTGTGACACATTTACTTGCATACTAGAGCCTTGTTCACGAGGCGCAGCAATGTGCAGCGCTGCTGCTCTACGCGTCCTGAACAAGCCGTTTCATGGCGCAAGTGCTGTGCAGCACTGAGCAGTGCTGCACATTGCTGCGCCTCGTGAACAGGCCTATGATGCCTCGTTTGAAGCAAAATTGTCAACATTTTCATCACTCGTCGAATTAAGGAATTTTGTGTCAGGTGCAACTAACATAAACACTGAAAACTTTACTATTAGTGGCCAAATTTGTTCCACTTATAGTCAGTGTGAAATGATACACTATCATTTTATTTAGACTTCAAATGTACATTTTGTCCGCTCAATACATTTGCCTCTTTAATAATGACTGTTGAGGCCTTGGACAATGATTTTGGGGCCATTTCCTGAATCCGATGAGAAAATGTGCAGTTCTCCTTGAATGAATATAACAGACATGTTTATACGCTAGATCTTATTCTGGAAGTGGAAGTCTTCCTGCTTTTCAGCCTGTATGCCATCATTAAAGCTTTTTGATTATAATCGACGTTTGCGTTTGACTTCATAGAGAGGCTGATCAAGTCCGATAGACCCTATGGCTGTACGTTGTTCTGTGCAGGGTAAAATAGCCAGTTCGAATACTCTTGAGGATATGGATGGGTACAACAAAATCTACTATACATTTGAATGGAGATGAACAAAAAACACCGATGACACGTTGTTGCAATATAAAAACCGCTGGCGCTGAACCTCCAGGTTTTGGCATTTAAAAAAAGATCGGGTTCGAACCCGCAACCTCTCGAGAAAAGAGGGGGAAAACACACACACACATAAAAACAAAACAAAAACACAACCTCTCGAAAAAAGAGAAGAAAAAAAAAGTTTCAGCGCAGAATCAAACCTGGTCATGCATGACCAAGAGTCGAACGCTCTACCAGCTGAGCCATTAGAGAATTGCTATGACAGAGTGTTTGTAAAGCATGTAAATCCATTTCTAAGCTATCGGCCCAGGAACAATCAACCATATATTTTAAACATGATGGATAGGTTCAGGAAGCTCCTATTATGACATGTTTTGCTTTTCTTTGGCATGTCATAGACGCTGAATTAACACTCACACAGTCACACAGAGGAGGAAGTGTATTATAGATGTTCAACCCAGACATGTGCATTCGTACTCATTCAGTGATTCACGCACACACCGTGTGTGGTTACCGTGGTTACGTTGTGTTTTCTTCGCGTAGACACTGATCTATATCTAAATACGTGGAGTAGATAGAAAAAAATGGCTAGCAAGAAAAAAGAGACAAAGGCAAGGGCAAAAAACTTCAGTGAAACCGAAATGAGTGTGTTGGTCCTGAAATGCGCTGCTTACATAAAATCTAAGCGCAAGAAGGACTTGCAGGACGGGCGTGAGGCTGGTGTTGAGGAAGAATGTGAAAAAGACGTGCTTGCGAACGTGGAAGAATGTGGAGGTGGTTTGTTACTTTGTTCATGTAGCAAAGAACGTGTATGATTACTTGTGTTTGTGAGTGTAGATTGTCTATGAAAGAATGTGTAGTGTTAGCACGTGCAAAATGCGTGATAGTGTCATAAGTGCCTGACGACGTCATTCTTTCGGTTGCTGTGCCTTTGAATAATTCTGGGTTCGATGGATTTCTTTATGGATCTCATCGGTGATGGCCAAGATTTCCTTTCGATGGAATCGAAACTTTCTGAACACCTCTTCATCATTAAATACTTCTAACGGGTGCCTTCGGTCTCGGAATACTCGGTTTTTCCTTAACAGATTGTCATGAATTCGTTTCTTAAGCACAATCGCTGCCATCTTGCCTCTCTCGATAACCCTGGTTTATCTATTTATCTTGCCGACTTCGGGAGAATAGTTTAACACTCTGCTTTGACGCGAGTTTAGGGCTAAATCGCCGTCATGAATAGGAGAATTTAAACCGAAGTCAAGATAAATCGGGGATAGGAGATAAATCGAGTGTTAAAAAGATAAATCGCCGTCATGAATACGGGCCCTGAGGACATATTTATCTATCTAAATTAATTCTCCTATAAACTGTCCTCGCAAATGACGTCACGTTATTGATGACGTCGCACATGTTGGAATTTCGCCATTCCATCAAATTGCCTACCTCCCCAGGTGTTTCGAAATTCTTCTCCTGGGCCCGTATTCACAACGGCGATTTATCGGCGATTTATTTTAACCTCGATTTATCTCTAAACTCAGACGATTCCAACTGCCTGTTCCGCTCTCCCTTGGCTGGAAACCAGTATATATAGCAATGCGCAACCTAGAATCCTCTGACGAGCGTACCTTATCTAACCGATCAAGATAACGCGGGGCTAGGGGATAAATTGAGTGTTAAAAAGATAAATCGCCGTTGTGAATACGGGCCCTGGCATATATAGGATCGAAATTGTACTTGCAAATGACATAACGTTATTAATGACGTCAAATTTGGCTATTCCGTCAATTGTCATTTCAATCATTTTTCGACCAGTAATTTCGAGAATATGACCTTAAAAAACCACTTTTTCTTCAAGCCTCGATTCTGAAAATTTGATACATTCAATCGGACCTAACTTCCAGTTAGTGTGCAAAATCTCAAGGAAATCCGTCCAGTAGTTTTTGAGATATAAGCCGTGGAGACGGGACAGACAGACAGACACACACACACACACACACACACACACACACACACAGACAGATAAAAACCGCTGGCGCTGAACCTCCAGGTTTTGGCACACACAAAAAATTGGGTTCAAACCCGCAATCTCTCGAGAAAAGAGGGGGGGAAAAACACACACAAAAACACAAAAAACAGGTCGGGTTCGAAAAACGTTTCAGCGCGGATTCGAATCCGTTCACGCATGACCTAACGTTACAATTGTCCAGCGCTTTACAATCTGAGCCATTCATTTGGCAACTGACGTTACTACGTGTTTGTAAAGGAATGATAAAAAATCCTTCACAAATGGGACATCCGCTGGAAATTACGTCACGTTATTCGACGTCAAATGATTACGTCACACATGCCAAAACTTCAATTGAGTTGGGACAGAGATAGATTTCATACTCTTGTCGTGGAACCAAACAACGAAAAGATTGACCTGATTTTTCAATACAAACACTGTATTCATTTTGTTGTTTAGACTGCAAGTGTAACTTTTCTGACTTGCGTTCCACTCAACACATTTTTCACCTAGTGGACATGTACTCGATTAATGGACTCGATTAAATTGAACTGATGTATTTGATATACATTTGTATTAATCCGGAAAAATTATGAAATCATACTTCATTCATTCGCGCATTAGTCTTGGCAGCGTTCAGCGGACGAAGTAAACATCAAACTACTTGGACCATAACGTCAGAGCGAGTAGCAGACGAAACTATCACAGTCACGTGACACAAACCGGCCAATCAGAAGCGATGACGCCGGATGTGAAATTCCTGCTATCTTACCGTGGTAATAATCGGACAAAGTCTGAATAATCTGAGAAAGAAACTCGAATTGGTTCATTATTTGTATGAATGCGAGTTTTTTGGTCGACTTCGGTAAATTTCGCGCTGCCTCGCAGTGATGATTGTATACGAAGCTGTCGTCTGATAGGCGAAAGCGATCCGCGAAGCCAGCGAAGTTTCGACCATGATATGAAAGGACAAAATCGCGATAGGTCGTATCAGGGTCGATTAAAAACGCTAAAACGATTGTACTACACAATTGTAGGAAAATGGATGATAGTTCATGAAATTTGAGTGGTCTTGTACATTTTAGGATACTCAAGGTCTATTTCAGGTAAGTTTATTATCGATTCACTGCCACTAGGCCACACGAACAGAACTTCAACTTGGTAGTACATGTACTATTGAGTGAGGAGAAGAAGAATTCGTGGTGACCTAATATAGGCTTACAAATTGTACAATGATCTCGTAGACGTGGAGTGGAGCGACTTCTTTAAGTCACCAAGTTGTGCCAGTACGAGAAATGCAGACAAAAAGTATTTATTCAACGTAGACGTTCAACATACGAAGGACTCGATTTCGATCTAAAACTGTGTAAAAGGTTACCCATAATTTCTGCTGTTACGTCAATTGAAATGTAGAGACAGAGAGTCGACACACAGATATAATTCTTTCTCCTTTACCAGTGTTCTCAAATTCAGTGTTCATCATTAAACAGCTTCAAAAACAGATTGACACGATGTTCAAAGACTACATGTACTGTGATGATGTTGGCCACCCGCTGTTGCCACGTATACACTCTCTGCCACTCATAAGCCACCGGAAGAAAAGTATAGAGACTAGGCACGATCTTTTAAGATCGTTAGAACTAGGGTAGTAAAAAGTGAGAGTAGCCATAAGTACTGATCAAAAGATCAGATAAAGGCCTTGCGGCCTAAGACATCTGAGGACATATCTATCTATCTAAATCATTCTCTGTCCTCGCAAATGACGTCACGTTATTGATGACGTCGCACATGTTGGAATTTCGCCATTCCATCAAATTGCCTACCTCCCCAGGTGTTTCGATATTCTTCTCCTGGCATATATAGGATCGAAATTGTACTTGCAAATGACGTAACGTTATTAATG
>JAWQFJ010035215.1:12500-20782 GCA_034096865.1 Theodoxus fluviatilis | reverse complement strand
ATAGACCCAATTTTGAATTTTACTACTAGTGAAATATTTTATCTTGTGGTATTGCAAAGTGAACAACACTATCTGTTTGAATATGTTAACACTAAGTCAGTAGATTTGATGCTTGCAATGTAAACTCGGATCTCAGGGGGGCCATGATGGTAACCTGCATGATGTGGCATCACAAAAGCCTGCCATTAAACGTTTTGCAGAAAATTATTAATAAAATTATAAAACCTCGTATTACTACTCAATTGTATGCTTTTCAGCGATACCAGGTAAAAATATAAAAAATGTGACGCAAGCAATAGTGTGACACCACGCGCAGGTTACCACTCCCACTGTTATTTTGCTGTGCAAAACTATTTTTCATAAAATGATCCAGATACTCTTGCCACATGTTTGCCACATAAATACAGATAAAATTACACCAGTGAAAGAAAATCTGATAACTTTTTAATAAAATTAAAAATAATAAACAGAAAATGGTAACCTGCATGTGCGTGACACCATTTCATATCAAATTGAGGGGGAGGGGGCACACAAAATGGCAGGTTCTATATTAAAGAATCAAAGAAACGACATTAAAAATAAAACAGGTGAAAAACAAAATAATTGTTTGTCTTTCTTGGTCTTCATTACTCTTTCTCTTTCTCTCTCTATCTCCCCAGCAAAGGCACAGTTGTCGCAGGTAACTCCGGTCATCAGCTTGAGAGACAAGTCTCTCTCTCTCTCTCTCTCTAATTATAATTTTAAAAAATAATGTCCACGTCGATCCAGCTGGGCCTCCAAGACTTTCTCCACTTCATCAAGCAAAACAATTGCTTCATCTGCAATGTCAGGAAAGTAATAAGAAGCACCCTGCTAGTTTAGGAACGAGATTTCCACCCCACCCAAGTCCGACCTGACAGTTTTGACGCATCCTACAAACTGCTCGAGCTGAACACGCGATGCTCTCGGTTCAGCGTCAAAAATGCTCAAAATATCCTTGCTGTTAAAAAACGAGATCTTTAATTCAGTAAAGAAAAGCATTACAAACAGTTGCAAACTCGATCACCTCCGCGCATGATGTAGTGAAAATGAAGACAAATTAGCGACAACACGTTCTTGCTATAGTCCGTTTGTTTAAACATTGCTCTGTCAGTCGAGACGCTAACAAGATGCCGCCTGACTGACTTCGCACGCCCAGGGAGTTATGCTAAGATCCGGTCGAGTTAATGTATCTGCATTTTGTGACAAACGTCTTGCTCGGCGGTACTGTACTCCATGCACCTTAACGGTCCGCGTGATTCGGGTTTAATCTTTAGCTAAACGACGTTTATTGGCGCTGCTGAAATGGTCGAAGTCGGAATATTTAAACGGACTATAGCAAGAACGTGTTGTCACTTCCGGCTCACGCACATGCGCAGAACCATCCGCTACGACTCAAGCTCATCGGTGTCTGTCGTAACTTGCGCACTTCAACAAGTGTGTGTGTGACACATCACTGAATTTGGTGTATCATGTGTTACCACGTGGTAATTTGCCGTAAAACGTCATCAAGTCTTGTGAAGTGTTAGAAAATTAATCTTCCAAGCCCTTTCTGACCCCGCGAAAATTTCGCGCTGTCAAAATAATTATGTAAAACAAACTGAGGTAACCTGCGTGATGAACGTGACGCCAAAATCAAAATAATTAAGGTAAAGTTCCGTGCAGTAGGTGTGTTGTCATAAAACTAAAATAATTGTGGTTGTTTCATTGGTTTTTCAGTTGAGACTAAAATTTTCCTTCTGTGGTAGAAACATCGTCTGCTAGATCGGGTTTGCATGGTCGGGATTTTGTGTCGCATGAGTACGCAGGTTACCCATCATTTGAACTCCAATTTTCACAGTGATAAACAAGCAAGCGACTGCAATACATTAGTCTGCTGCTTTATTTGATCAATGATATTCACAGAAAGAAAAAGTACTTGAGGATTATTATCATTGGTGTTTAAAAAAGAAGGTTTTTAGAGCAAGGGGTCGGAATTCCTCTTTTCCGGCGCCATTTTGTGCACTAAATTTAAAGTCAAACCCAAATTAATAATGTTAAAAACGGGATATTTGTTATGAGGCTGATTTTCCAGTTACATTGACATCAGCAAAATATATTAATGACTGTTTATTTTTTCATAAGTCACTATTCATTGATAAATTTTAGTGTGAACATAGTGTACCCACTCAGTGTCACGACCAGCAAAGAATGACTCATCTCTAAAGGTAAAGTTATTGTTTCACATAGCGACTCATAACCTATATGTGGACTCAGAACACACTGCACATCACCACTTAATGATTAGACCATGCAATCAATTTTTAAAAAATGTACTGCATAGTGTGTTATGTTGTCACATTATTGGTTTGCGCAGCGCTTAACTTGAAAAGAACTGAGCTAAGAAGTTCACTCATGCTAGTGCCACCCAGTAATCCTTGTTCTTACCCAATTGAATGACCTGTCCAGAAGTGAAGAATGATACACAACAGTAATCCCATAACCTAGAGGTCATGACGGATTGTTTTGCTCAATGATACAGATTGATTTGATACTCAATGCCTGCTTTAGGTAGTTGATGGGGTTGACATCAGTCAGCTTACATGTACTTGTCCACTCTTCATTGAGAGGCCTTTGCTGGAAAGGAAAACGTGAATCCAACACAGAACTGAGAACATTCTGGGATAGAATTTCAAATGGATAAGGCATGAAATACCCATGTTGAAATTAGTCTAAAACTGCTTTGTAAACCAGTACAGTATATTATAATATGTTGTAAAGGTAATATTAAACTCACTAAGGACAATCCACAAGAAGAAAAAAATGCCAAGGCTTTATAATCACACATTTGCTCATGGGGCACAGATCTCACATCTTGTGGAGAGTGCTTAGCTAATCGGTTCTCCAATGTTCCCCCTGTGGGTTTGGGGTGAGAATTGACCCACCGCGTCCCCCTATGCGATTCGTAAGAGGCGAATAACTAGGGACACCGTGATATGATTTTCGTTGACTCTAAACTGTGCTAGTGATTTTCGTGCTTGATGGCCTTATATAGCCTACAAAGGCTGATAGGCCGTAAAACACCATCCATCCATCCATCCATCCATCCATCCATCCATCCATCCATCCATCCATCCATCCATCCATCCATCCATCCACCCATCCGTTCTCCACTGTCATGATTGAAACTGTTGTTCCAGGTTGCAAGATCACCAATGGGAATTTTTTAATTAATGTCAAAGAAAGTTGCCAAAGCAAATTTCAGAATGCAGACACAGTGTCTACCACAGATCCTGTACTTCAGTTTAAATGCAGTGCAACCCCACACAAGTAGAATAGATTGATATCAGCCAATCTGATTCTTTAAGAGAGAATACGTTGCCTTCTGTGTAAATTCTGTCCAGGTGCGCAGGTAAGTCAGTACAGCATATGCTAGTTATTTGAGATTCCCCTCTATGGTTCAAGCTGCTCCATGTTGCACCCAGGAGATGATTCCAATATGTCAGCCCATAGGTGATCTGAGATCTGCAGACTGTGGTCTGCTGCGGGCTCCCAGGACGAGGTTTACACTGGGTTAACCGGCCTTCTCCTTCCAGACCCGGTCATCCTGGAACAGACTTCCTGGAACAGATTCCCCATCAGCATTTAAATAGAGCTTTGAGACCTATTCTTTTTAAACCTGCTTCTGTGACTGCCATGACTGGAAAGTGGGGAATAAGGGGGGTACGTTGCTTGTATAGCACCCTATGCTGATGTACTTTTTGGGAATGACACTTGTATTATTGTTGACTCACATGCGAAGCAAAAGTGAGTCTATGTACTGAGCCGTTTCGTCCGTCCGCCCGTCCGTCCGTCCGTCCGTCCGTCCGTCCGGGCGTCCGTCCGGGCGTAAAAAACTTAAACGTTGGATTTTTCTCGGAGACTATTAAGTCTATCAACACCAAATGTGGCATGATGGTGTATGATGACAAGGCCTCAAAAAACATACATAGTGACTTGACCTTGCTTCAAGGTCAAGGTCACAGGAGCCATAAATGTGGTCTCAAAAACAGTCATTTTTCACATTTTCCCAATTTTCTCCCACGTTATTGAGAATGGCAACCTTAGCTACAAGTGGTATATAGGTCAAAGCAAGCCCTATCTTTTGATACCAGTTTGGTTGACCTTGCTTCAAAGTCAAGGTCACAGGGGCTCTTCAAAGTTGGATTGTATACATATTTTGAAGTGACCTTGACCCTGAACTATGGAAGATAACTGTTTCAAACTTAATAATTATGTGGGGCATATGTTATACTTTCATCATGAGACACATTTGGTCACATATCATCAAGGTCAAAGTCACTTTGACCCTTATGAAATATGACCAAAATGGGGTAGTGAACCACTAAAAGTGACTATATCTCATGGTAGAAAGTGCCAATAAGCACCATTGTGCTTCCTATGTCTTGAATTAACAGCTTTGTGTTGCATGACCTTGGATGACCTTGACCTTGGGTCAAGGTCACATGTATTTTGGTAGGAAAAATGTGTAAAGCATTTCTTTGTGTATGATGTCATTGGTAGGTTTAGTTGTTTGACTTTGACCTTGAAGGTCACCTGAAGGTCAAGGTCATATAAAGGTCAAGGTCAAGCATGTGAGTCGTATGGGCTTTGCCCTTCTTGTTGAGTAGTTGTTGTTGCTGCTGCTGCTATTTTTTGTGTGGATATAATCAAGTGAACTAAAGAGATATGGTTCTTCCTTTTTGCAGGAGGAGGAGGAGCGGCAAAAACGGTTGGAGAAGGAGCGACAGGAACATGAGGAGTACCTCAAGTTGAAGGAAATGTTCTCAGTAGATGAGGAAGGGCAGGAGGATGTTGCTGCAGACCTCAATGTAAGTAGCTTATGTGTGTGTGTGTGTGTGTGTAAGTGTGTGTGTGTGTGTGTGTGTGTAAGTTTGTGTGTGTGTGTGTTTGTGTGTGTGTGTGTGTGTGTGCGTGCATGTGTGTGTGTGTGTGTGTGTGTGATTTATTGTGAGTGTGAATATCTAGAAAGTGTGGTGTATGTGTGTGTGCATATATGTGTGTGTGATTTTTTTGTTGGCACATGCATGCTGGCACATGCATGCACTTTGTGTGTGTAAGTGTGTATGTATGTGTGTGTGTGTGTGAGTGTGTGTTTATGCGAGTGTGTGTGTGTGTGTGCGCGTGTGCATTCCTGGTGTGTGTGTGTGTATGTGTGTGCATGTGTGTGTGTGCGTGTGTGTGTGCGTGTGCATTTGTGGGGTGTGTGTGTGCATTTGTGGGGTGTGTGTGTGTGTGTGTGTGTGTGTGTGTGTGTGTGCGTGTGCGTGTAAGTTGTGTGTGTGTGCATGTGTGTATGGATCTCTGTGTGTGTATGGATGTGTGTGTGTGTGTGTGTGTGTTGCGTGTAGGTGTTATTTCTGTATAAGTAAAGCCAACATAAATACAATGTTCACTATGAAGGCATCAATGTGGTACTGGATCATGATTTTTCAGGAAAAAAGTAGTTTTTGTTTGTCTGCTGAAATCCTATTATACAGACTGCTTTTATTTTCTTTTTTGTTTTCTCTCTCATTTCCAGCTTTTTTGGTGTTGTGACAGATATACCATACTATTTTATATTTACTGTAATTTCAGTCACAGTCGCTGCTGCAGGAGTTCATAAACTATATCAAGGTGAGCGGTGATTACTCAAGTTTTAAATTCATTCCTATACGGTGAGATGATAAAGAATTCATGCAGACTTATTTATAGACAGATGGAAAATCTGTGTTATTCCAAAGAAGAAATTCCCATTGATAACACAAATCATTGGATAATGAATAAAGTACTGCTAATCAAACATAATTAATAAGAGGCAGTGATATTTCAGAATCATTCTCTCTCTATTAGTGAATTGTATACACATTTGCCAGGATGACTTAAAAAATTGTTTGTATAAGTATACTTTTTTTATTTTCAGGCAACTAAAGTTGTCATGTTGGAAGATTTAGCAGCCCATTTCAAGTTGAAAACCCAGGTTTGATATTCTTTCCCTTTCTTAATGAAACTGAATCATTCATCACAGCTGAAGGATGTACACTTGGCAGTTTTCTTTACAATAATCTCATGATTACTGTTCTCCTCCTTGTCCTTTCCATGCACACGCGCTCCCATCTCCAATCCACTAAAGGGTACAAGCAGTTATTATTGTTGTTGTTATTGTTGTTATGTAACATGGAGTATAGCATATGACTAGAGCTGTTCTATGCCTCCCTCATCAGCTGTCAGCGCTAACTGTCGGACTCTGAACCTGTTCCAGTAGCTCAGCTAGGGGTGGCCCTAAGCAGCCAAAGAGGCTTCTGGGAGGCATCAGGACAATTTTCATCATTATTGTCATCGTCATCATCATCGTCATCGTCGTCGTCATCATCGTCATCATTATCATCATAGTCATCATCATCATCATCACCATCTTCATCACCATCACCATCATCATAATCATCACTATTGTCATGCTGATCTTGCTAATTACCACTTTAGTTACCACCACCATTGCCACTGCCACCTCCATGTCTCCCTTGGTATTTCAGGACGTGATTGAGCGTGTGCAGGAGTTGCAGAAGGAGGGCCAGCTGACTGGGGTTGTGGACGACCGTGGCAAGTTCATCTACATCACCATGGAGGAGTTGGAGAGTGTGGCCAAGTTTATTCGACAGCATGGGCGTGTGTCCATCGCGGAGCTTGCCAAGTGCAGCAACAGTCTGGTTTCCCTGGAGCCTGACCCCACCCTGCAGCGCAGCTACCTGGCCAACTTGGTCCTGGAGGAGGCCGCCTCATAACCATCTTGGGGGCTCCAAGGCTCTGGAAATCTCTGCAGGATGTTTTCTGACAAACTTTCAAAAGACAGTGGAATGTCCCACCTCTTTTGGTGGTTGAAAAAGTCTTTTTAAGTTCTTTGGTTTTGGGTTGGTTTTTTGGGTTTTTTTGTTTTTTGTATGTTTTTTTTTCCTAAGGGAGTGGTAACTTGAGTGCTGTATGTGAGGATTTGTCATTTTCAGCAGATATGTAAATTAGTAGAATGCCTGTTATGACAGTATATGGCTGTGAATATGCCTCACTGGTAGATGTTCGTCCTACAGTTTCTTCATGAAAAGATTATTACCAAGTGCATGAAAATGTGTACAGTGTACATATTCTGAAGTAAAAGTTGACTAAAATTTGCTGGTTGTTTTTGCAATATGTATAATCTGAATCTAGTCTGAAGTGCCTGTGAGATTTTGGACTGCTATCTCCACTTTCCTGGTGAAAACTGTGTGGTCCCTGTAGAAGATGACCATCCTGGAGAGGAACCTTGCTGTGCTTCATTTCCACAAGCACAGCATTACCATCCACATGTTGAGTGCAGTACCACCACAGCGCATACAACATGCATTGCTTTGTGTCCACTCACTGTGAAGGAGAACATGTATTCAACCACCAGTTGATTCTCCCCAGTCACCTACAATCACTTACAGTGGATGCCAAAGTTTGAATGTAGATGTCAATAACAATCAGCACTTCATGACAAAACACACATACATCAGCAGAGGTCTTTCCAGCTACAAATTCTTCCTCGCAACTTCATTCCAGAGTCAACCTGTGGCTGCACTGTTCCTCAAAGAGGTATACAGATGTGTGTGTGTGTGTGTGTGTGTGTGTTTATATTCATGTATATAAAAGACAAATCACTTCATCTCTGGTTCGTCCAAAAAGGACTTCATCCCTACTAATCAAGAATGGCACATATGAAGAAAAAAACTTGATTCCAGCAGCAATTGCAGCTGTGAACTCAGTAGTATGGGGCTGGGGGGGATGTTTACGAAATGCGGGGATTATGAGGTGATAAATTAAGAATAAAGGGTTCCGGGAGTGGAGGTCTTGTTAAATTCTGTAAATATGACATGTTTGAGAAGACCACACATGGAGAACTGAGTGAAGAAGGAAGGGGAGAGAGAAAGAGTGGTGGCAGGAAGGGGTGAGGGAATACGTGGAAAAGATTAACTGAGCACATAAAAACTGTGTACATCTATTTAATAGTAAAGAAAAGAAAAGTGGTTACGAGGTTGGTGGTATAACTTGGGAAGGTTTTGTTTTATTTATGTGTGTATGTTGTAATGTTCCCATGGGGGCCCATGTAACTCGAAGCAATGTCCTTGCTCACAAAAATGGCAACAGATTTTAAATCATATCTTATCTATTTTGTCTTATATGCACACATAGGCGTATTCATTGAGAGAGAGAGAGAGAGAGAGAGGGGGGGGGGG
>JAWQFJ010035215.1:0-7500 GCA_034096865.1 Theodoxus fluviatilis | reverse complement strand
GATACTTGGGTGCAACATTTCCAAAACGTTTTCGCATTAGAAAATAGTATTGACGAAAGTAATATACATATCGGAAGGTTAATCTGTGTCACTGATGAGAACATATTGAACTCTGAAATAACTCAGTGCGAAATATCCGATGCTGTCAACTACTTAAAGAAGAAAAAGTCGGCGGGTATAGACGGTGTATTGAGCGAAATGCTGAAGTGTTCTCAGTCACTGCTCATGCCGCACTTGCTTAGACTGTTCAATGCCATATTTGACCAGGGACTCTTCCCTACACTTTGGACCCATTCCTTGATAGTACCCATTCACAAGAAAGGTTCCTTAAATGACCCCAATAACTTTAGAGGTATCTCTCTGACCAGCATCTTTAGCAAAACATTTCTACACATCCTGAATGCTAGACTACAGGCATGGGCAGACGAAAATAAACTTATTGGGGAAGAGCAGGCTGGATGTAGGAGGGGGTATTCGACTGTTGACAATATTTTTATTCTGTATAATGTTGTGCAAAGGTACCTCAGCCGTAACAAGAAACTGTATGTGTTGTTTGTTGACTTCCAAAAGGCGTTCGACACTGTAAGCAGGCAAGCGCTTTGGAAAGTTTTGGAAGGTTCTGGGGTCAGAGGTAAAATGCTTCAGATGCTAAAGGCAGTATATAAAACAGTGAAATGCAGTGTAAGATGCCAGGGTCGCGCATACGGGTCCTTCAATTGCCACCGGGGACTGAAACAGGGTTGCAAAATGTCTCCTCTCCTATTTTCCTTCTTGGTTTCACACCTTAGTCGTGAAGTAATTAGAAAGGGTAAACATGGGGTACAATTGGAACCTAATGGTGCTGAGCTGTTCTTGCTGCTCTTTGTAGATGACATTGTACTTTTGTCTGACACGGTACCTGGGCTTCAGAATCAAATTAATAATCTCAAGGACGCCGCTGATAAACTAGGACTACTAATAAATACGGAAAAAACAAAGGTTGTTGTCTTTCGTAAAGGAGGATTCATAGCTGCTCATGAGAAGTGGACGATTGATGACCGTAAGCTAGAGGTTGTCACTCAGTACAAATATCTCGGAGTTATCCTGTCCACCAGGCTGTGTACAAATACAATACTGTCTGATCTTGCCTCCAGAGCAAAAGCAGCGTCAATCCAGATCCAGAGATCCTTGAGAAAGCTCAATGTCGTTACACCAGATGTGTTGTGTAAGATTTTTGACGCACAGGTCCAGCCCATTCTACTCTATGGATCAGAAGTTTGGGGCATCTATGATTGTAGACGTATCGAAACTATTCATATGTTTATACTAAAGTGGTTCCTTAATGTTGCCTCGAGAACGCCGAACGTGATGATCTACGGTGACACTGGTCGATACCCATTAGAGTTCAATGCTCAGATACGCTCCATAAAATATTGGCTTAAACTTTTGAGAATGGACCATGATAGATATCCTCACCAAATGTACATGTCAATGCTAAAAACGGTGGATGATAGATTTAGTTGGGCTACAGGAATAAAAATGTTACTGTTGAAGTATAATTTTGAAAGAGAGTGGGACAGTCAAATGGTTCCAAACGAAACGACCTTCTTAAAACAACTGAAAAGTAGAATGCTTGAATGGTACAAAAACGACTGGAGAATTCAGCTACAGTCAAGTGTCAGATATTCCTTTTATAGACTACTTAAGGTGGATCACTTCGTAGAGCCATATCTGTATGCAGTAGATAAAAAAGTATTTAGAGATGCTCTGATACGTTTCAGAATGGGAATAAGCGATTTGTACGTGCATAAGTATAGATTCAGTACAATTCCTTACATAAATATCTGTCCATTATGCATGGAAAATGAAGAAGATGAAATTCATTTTTTATTTCACTGTCCCGCTACTTATGACTTACGCACCACCAAGTATACAGCATGACGCTGAAGAACCTGTGACAGACATTTTCTCAAATAACGATGTTCGTGCCTTAAGAAATATTGCGATGTATCTGTATAAGGCGTTTCGGAGACGATCAGAAGCAATGCCATTGTTAAACAGCTATATAGACATTTTTGAAAATTAGAATGTACTGATGATTGATGATATGGATTACAAGCTACAATTGTCACCGCTGTCCAATAGTAGCCTGGGAAGTTGTAAGATTGTTTCCAACTGTGTGCTATTACTGTCATTTGTAATGGGCCAGAGGCCCCCACAATAAACCAGTTGTTCATTGTTCGTTGTTCTCTCTCTCTCTCTGTCTGTCTGTCTGTCTCTCTCTGTCTGTCTGTCTGTCTGTCTGTCTGTCTCTCTCTCTCTGTCTGTCTGTCTCTCTCTCTCTCTCTCTCTCTCTCTCTCTCTCTCTCTCTCTCTCTCTCTCTCTCTCTCTCACCAGATGTAATTAAATGCAGTACTGACCAGCAGAACAACAGTGTCATTTATGTTTACCACGCATTCCATTGAAGAGGAGGACTCTGAGCTGCTCAATATGAAAATAGTCTTCAGTACGTCGCATTCTAGATACTTATGTCATAATATGAGTGCGTATGATGTGGAATACTTTTCTCAGACTTAGTAGTTTATCCCTTTGTCACCAGTTATTGACTCACTTGTATGCAGTGAATATTTTTTAACTCACTGGCAACGTAACCCAACAATGGCAGCGTATCTTCAGAATCGTAGGTTTTTCAAGCATTTTCAAAAATCTAACAAAAATAGAAAGCCATGCAATAATGACAAAAGCTATATATCAAATAAAAGATATTTATTCACTTAATTCAAACAAATCATGATCAAAATGTTTCAATGTGCATGATTTGAGTTATATCTACTGAAATAATGCATGTAATCAGCCAAAAAAGAAAAAGTTCAAAAATCGTCAGTCAAGTTGCTAGAATTGAAAAATGCTGGAATGGTGCCTTCAAAAAAATAAATCTGAAATCAATAAACAATGCCAATATATTTACCTATATTCTGATAGTATTTGCAATATAAAAAAGGCACATAGAAAAGAAAAATCACTATATACATTGATAGATTTTCACGGAAAAGTAGTTGTGAGCAACAAGACCTTGTGCCGGGCTGAGGCGATGCACTTCGACGTTGTTGACTGACACGTCGAGTCGGTGTTTCGATTGAGCGCTGGTCATCGCTATCTTCTGTCTCACCTAGCTGATCATCAGCAATATCTTGTTCTTCAAAATCACTGTCTGATAGGAGGTTCATAACAGCTTCTTCATCGTCAGATCCTTCCTCTAACTCTAGCTCAAGCACCTCCGATACGCGTTTGTCAGTCATTTTCGCAAAACGTGCGGATAAACATTCACTGATTCAAACCTCCGCTTCTAAAGAAATCATAAAGAAAGGTAACTCACAGCGCAGTAATGATTCCTACATCATTCTAATCTGGAGTTGCTTCCCTTAGACCATTGGCGAATTTTCTGTTGACAACGTTTCTGGTAGTGACGCGTCCAACGCCCCTATGCGGGCGTTACGTTGCCAGTGATAGACTTGATGTCTCACTGGGTTTGAACACTCAGTTTTAAGAAAGTATACATCTTGATACAAGTTTTGAAATTCACGTGTAATTTCAAACGGCGAAAGAAAATGGGAACACAGACCTAAAGAGCTACGCTCACTGCCATAGTATGCCTGCAAATCGAAAGAATGGCACATTCCCGAAACTGAAGAGCGGAGTAAGGCATGAGTTGCGTCCCTTTCTTTGGTCTGTTCCGGTTGAGGTTTGTTGCGGGAATGTGCCATGGCTACACGCAGGACACTTGCGACGAGTTGGTGTTTGATTCCATGAAAGTGAAAGAACTGAGAGACTATTTGAAAAAACATGGACAAACGCAAAGTGGGATTAAACAAGAGCTTGTTCGCAGAGCAAAGGGGACATTTCAGCTTTTGCAGCAGAGAGCAGTAGATGCACGTGAAAAGGCTTCAGTGGCACAACAGGACACGGGTGGTAAAACAGGTGAGTAGAGATAACTTGAATGCACTCTTAATTAATAAGAAGACGGTGAACCAGTTAACTGTGTACCATAACATGCAGATTACACATGATTTACATTTCTATGTTGTCCGTTTTTTTTAAACATCGGATTATAGATCTATCAGTAAGCTATACACTCTGAGTTTGATGCAGAACCCAAAATTATGTAAACATGGAGCCTCATCAATCCTTATCCTCCCCATTACAATCAATAAATGGAACTGATATGATTGTTTTAGTTTTATCTGTATTAGAGTTTTTAAAAAGTCTCAGAGTTTAATTATCATTTTCGATCAGTTCAGTTCAGTTCAGTTCAGTCTCTTAACCCTGAGATGGGTTGTTGAGGCACCACTGATGACTTTCGGACAATCTTCCTCCATCGATCTCTATCCTCTGTGGCTCGCTGTGAGTCAGCAAAGGTCAAGCCTGTCCACTCTTTGATGTTGTCTTCCCACCTCTTTCTCTTTATCATTTTACTGGTTTGAAAAAAAAAGTTTTTTTTTTAAACAGACACAGAAATACATGAGGTTGAACTTGAAGACAAGACAGTCACCAAGCTGAAGGGATGGATGATAATTGACTCAGTATCCAGTGATGACTGGCCAGGTGTGACTGATAAGGATCTCTACAACTACCTTGTCTACACCTGTCAGAAGACTGTGGATCTGAAGAGCAAGAAGGCGAGAAGACAGCTGAAGGCCCACACATTTTATGACGACCGTCATGTACACTCTGTGAGGTCAGTGAGAGGAAAGTATGCAGATAAACTTCACTGGTTCCAGATTTGCATTATTTTTATTTCCACATTTTTTATAATTTATTATTTTATTGTTATTTTTACTATTCAGTATTTATTTATTTGTTTATTTTTCAGGGGTGGTATGCATGAGTCAGGATTATCTAACTTAGCACCGGACTAGTGCTAACCCTGGGATAAAATGATGTAACTTTTGTCTTGAAATTTATGGAACGCCGATAACCCACATGCTACAGCTATTGCGAGACTAAAAAGAAAACACTGACTCGTGTATACCAGCCCAAAGTTTTATTTTTATTTTTATTATTCAGTATTTTAAATTATGCTGTTTTAGCTATCATCCAATTACCGAAGACAGTGACCAGTGCTATGTGAGGTGTCTGGTGATCCCAAGTTTTGCTGCCTCGGACAAGACCAAGTACCCTGATCGAGCTGTCTGGGTTCGTGCTTCCAAGATAACAGGCCAGATCAGATCTGCATACTTGATGTTGTGCATGTATCTAGTCTGTTATTAGTTTTGTTTGTAGATGTACATGCATGTGTTTGGTGTAAGTGCGAGATATTAAAATGATAGAATTATTGTAAAGCCAACATTTTGTACATTTTTCTATAAATTCTAAATGTTAAAATGCACAATGCTATTACTTGTATACATATGTCAAAATACTTGTTTTCATTGGAGTTGATACCAAATAAAACAGCTCACCGCAAAACCAGACTTGTTAACATTTTAATATTATTTCTACGAACATACCTTCCCTTTAGCAGACCTGCCTACTACTACGGTTTGACCGTAGTTTCTACGGAATTTAGCCCAAAACTACGGACTACGGTCAAAGTTAAAAAAATACGATTTTTTTGTAGTTCGATATTACGGAAAGTGTAAGTCACATTTCAGGTTAGGTTCGCCTGATGACATTGTTTAGCCGTGCGTGAATTACGCGTTTCCGGTTGTCGTTTTTCGCGCATGCGCGCTCTTCATTGTAGAATTGGAAACCAAAAGTGAAAGATGTCGTCGCAGGCAAAAAGACTACATGAAACTTCCGAGTCCGACACGGACAATGAAACCGCGGACTCTTCTACGAGTAAAACAAAGAAGAAGAAGGCTCCAACGCAAACTTTTCGGCCCCATTACTCGGAGAAGTATCGAGTTCTCACTCGCAGCGAAAAAGGTGCTGAATTCGCGCACTGCAGTGTTTGCTCGTGTGACTTTACGATTCGACATGGCGGAATAAATGATTGCAAAAGGCATTGCGAAAGCAAAGCCCATGTGGATAAATGTGTGCCTCACCCAACTTCAACAACAAAGGCCATAACGAACTACTTCACTCAAAAACCCAAGGAAAGTGGACCGACAGTGGAGCAGGTCACGCGCGCAGAAACCATGATGGTGGAACTGTTGACAGAACTGAATCTCCCATTTACATCAGCTGACAAGTTCACAGAGGCCTTCCCAAAAATGTTTCCGGACTCTCAAATTGCTGCGAAGTTTGCCTGTGGAAGATCCAAAGCTACTGCTGTTGTGAAGAAGCTGAGCAATGGTTTTCAAGAAGAGCTCATCATGAGAATGAAGAATGATCCTTTCACGATCTCCAC
Organism: Theodoxus fluviatilis; assembly: GCA_034096865.1. NCBI lineage: Eukaryota > Metazoa > Mollusca > Gastropoda > Cycloneritida > Neritidae > Theodoxus > Theodoxus fluviatilis. The sequence goes on along the minus strand of JAWQFJ010035215.1, from coordinate 1,171 downwards.
TGATGGTAGCCAGGACACTCGGGAGAGACTGTTTCCATTGGTGGTCCGCACAGTAGACCAGGAAACAGGCCAGGTTCATTCTGAACTGTTATCCGTTCCAGCTCTAAGTGATCGAGCCACAGGTGAGTCACTTTATTACAAAACATAGGCCTACTGTCTTTAAACTTTGTCATGCATCTTTGCAACAAAATTAGAGGCTGGAAGATCCTATCTTACATTTAAAGGTAACAGTGATTGTCATGACTGTACTAATGTTACATCATGTCACTCTACTTTTGTTCTGTTCAGTGTGACTGTGTAGTCTTTACTGCACACATAATTGAGAATGTAAAGCGCTAGAACTCAAATGTCAAATAGGCACTATGACTATAAAAATAGCCATTATTATTATCAACCAAAGGTGTGTGTTGTCATATTTTTTTTCCAGTCCTTTTTGTGTTTGCCTTGTCTGTGGATTACAAGTGTGCCATGTATTGTTTCAGGTGAAAACATTTTCAAGCTTATTGATGATGTTATGACTGACCATGACAGCGAAGGGAGAGAAGTTGTGAAGATACCTTGAAGAACTGCCTAGCCCTTGGCTGTGATAACTGCAATGTCATGGGGGGAAAGCAGGCTGGGGTCTACGCTTTCATGACTAAGAAGCATGTCATGGTGTATCTGGCTGGATGTTTGTGTCATTGATACATATTGCTGCAACAAAAAGTATTTTTTATTTATCATCTGTTATTAAAGGCACTAGAGAACCACCCTGCATGCTAAAATGGGTTAATCCACAGCTACACAGTCTAAAAATGTAGTGATCTACCAATTTGTGCAGTTTAAATCGTAGTGGATTGCCAGAAAAACAGGTTTGAAAATATACAAAAATCTCAAAATTGTAAAAATAGTATCTGCGTTTGCGAACATGGATACTAATTTTAGAACAGGAACAATATGATCAGTGGCTAGTCCACGCATTGTATAACTCTAATCTCTTTCACTAAGTTCATTTCTCCTTTTGAATTTGTTATAGTCTGAAGTAAAATCCACTTGTTTCAATGACTGCTTACATCGGCATCTAACAGAAAACTACGTTTGAAATTTGAAATCTATCAAGGGACACAACTCGTCATGGCATGAATGACTGACAAGAAATCTAAATACATGTACTGTTATGTGGTACTAGCAA
>JAWQFJ010035211.1:0-10492 GCA_034096865.1 Theodoxus fluviatilis | reverse complement strand
GGCGTAGCGTCTGCAGGCAAGCAGCGAACGGCGCGATCTAAAAATAGATACGCGAGTGACGTCTACCAACTTCCGGGGACATCCCTTAGCGTGCGTCCCCATTGCTGTGCTGCAAGATGGTTCGACACTGCTCCTGGGGAAAATGCAACAGCGATTCAAGATACAAGCAAAAAGACCACATGAAAGGAGTATTTTTTATAACGATGCCCGACCCACTTGTTGAATCGGAGAAATTCAATCGATGGGTGCATTTGTGCAGGCGACTACACTTCAAAGTAAAGCCAAGCAGCTCCTAGGCACGATGGAGACAGTTCATTTGTTCAAAGCATTTTGTTGGTGGCAATGGACCTACAGAAATGAACCCGGATCCACTCCCTGCTCATTACACGGAACAGCAGGTGAGTTTTTATTATGATAGATCGCAATTAGGAGCTCCGCATCACACGGAATGGAAGATTTATCATGCCTCCGTGCCGAACAGAGCGTTTTTCGGCGTTCTTTCATTCCTTCAGGTGTTCACAACGCGGACTTACACTATGGATATAGCTACAGGGTTAAAGAGTAAAGCGACGGATATGCATTATTGCATACATAAGGCTAAGCTACACGAATGATTTCGGTGGGGGTTATATTATATTAATTATTGTGTGATGAGCGGGAGTCTGCGAGAGATCGACCCTACAGTCATGACAAGACGTATATATATATATATATATATATATAAAATTCAATAAACAACTTCATGGTGGAATAATACATAAGTTTATGGTAATTCACGTGTAAAGAAATTGTTTTAGTGTTGTCAATTTTAGCAGCAGTACAGAAATAATTTAATCTATTGTTTTGCCCGGCTTGATAACGCTCTGCACTAAAGACGCGCGTTCCACCATATACATAGCTCCCCGCTCACTCTCCACTCCAGAGAGTTTATAGCACTATTACTTGTATTAGAACAAACTCTGCCCTGGAGATACCGGGAGGGAGAATTCATGCGGGTGAGATTCAAATCACCAAGTTGACAAGTACTTAAAGTAGCTTTCAAAAGTGTTGTCCTTACCAGTGAAGGTTAGTACTGCGTATTCAATTAATTTGCAAGTAAATGTATGTGGCTATGAGTGTGTCATTCTCGGTAAATCGTATTTTAGAACTGCATATATCATGCGTGCCCGTTTTCCAGATCATCCATGCAGTTGATTATTTACACTACTACCCGCCAAGCTGCAAATTTGAATTCACTTCTTCGGTTAACTGAATTGCTAAATTCTATACGAGAAGTAACGGTGATTGCGATGTTGGCTTATTTCAGTGTTAAAAGGCTGGAGTTAGTCAACTATGGGATTCCATTGCCGAGAAAAGCACTGAATATGTACGTTGCTCTTGCAAAAACGCAGTTTCAAATAAGTTTTTATTATCACGTACGTCACCAGTGATGCGCACGTGCGTGCGTGACAACCACTCGCACTGGGTAAGATGTCTTTGCGAGGCTTTGTCAGTTTGTGTGAACAAACGTCATTTGCACACGCCTTCTCCGATCGAATGCTGTCCCCGGAAGTAGTGCCGCCGCCGGAAAGTACCGAACGTGACGTCACGCCGAAGTGAACGCGGGCTTACAGACGCTACGCTATGGCTACGGTTCGATCGTGTTCGTCTCCTAGGTATGTACGGTGTGGTTTGTTTGAGTACTAGCTGTAAGTGTAAAAATGGTCAGTTATTAATATAATCGGTGATTTTAGTTGTAATGAAACTTTTTGTGTGTTTTAATGCCATTTTCTTGTCATCATCCACCCCCACATACATGTACTTTGAGCGATCTAGTATTCAGTGCAGACGCTTCGAGAAAGCAACCGGATTTGCCAGGTTCTACCTAACGCGTTATTTTTTTCGACAGAGAGCGCCGAGGATAACTCCTGCAGGGTACGTTAATGAGAATGTCCTATAGACGTTATTCACGCAGCGGCCATTTTGAAATCGAAAACGAGACTAAGTCCGCAAATTTAATGGCGTCCAGCGTCTATGGCGAAACCGCTTCATCATCACATAGACACTGCTGTGTTCCTTATTGCGAGAACGATGATCGATATGACGAGAACTCCAGACTGTCCTTTTTCAAATTCCCCACAGACAAGAAGCAGAAGAAACTATGGATCTGGAAGATTCGGCGTGATCCTGGCAAAAAATTCAAGGCAACAAGAGCTTAGATTTAGGTCTTGTAAAAGCAAAAAAAAAGTTAAATCATCTAACCAGAACATTCAAGATCCTCATAAAAACACCATATTTGTCATATCTTTTCATCAACTCAACTACACTTCTTACGAAATAAAGTCATTTCTACAACTTGAGATACGAATAAAAGCGACAAGGCTTCAGATAGCGCCTCACGAGGAGCGCACATGTTTGTGATGTAAAACGTGACCTTCATTACAGTATTACACTACGAGTGATCTTATCCGATACCAGCAGTTGATGTTTTACCCCTCTGCTAAGATTATAATACAACTCATTCGAGTTTTACATGAAACATTTAGTTATCTCGATCGTCTGCTGGCGTAGTGGCTACGGTTCGATCGTGTTCGTCTGCTTGGTTCGTAGTGTTGATCATTATGAATGGTGTTTCTTGAAATAAGGTCAGTAAGCCTATATGTTAATTTATAACGCTAATATAACCATGGGCTGTCTTAATTTATCAAAGCTGTATGTTGATTGCGTCAATAGGTCGTGAAATACATTTTACAAATCCAAGCTTCGCGCACTTCTATTTATAGCTGACGCGCGGACCTCAGCGGCACCAGGATAGATTATAAATACATTGTTGTCCTCGAACCTGCCTGCTGTTGACATCGTGTACAATGCTAGTATTGTCTGATGCTATGAAATACGTTCACCAGTAAAAGGTCCAACACAAATATTCCTAAGGTTGTATTATAATCTTAGCAGAGGGGTAAAACATCAACTGGTATCGGATAAGATCACTCGTAGTGTAATACTGTAATGAAGGTCACGTTTTACATCACAAACATGTGCGCTGCTCCTCGTGAGGCACTATCTGAAACACGCGGCTTAGGACAGAGAACAACCGGAGCCGGCTCCGGGGGAGCCGAAATAACTTTTTGCACGCTACGTATTGTGTTAAATGAATATAAACAACACAACTGCCATAAAAACTCTTACAGCACCTAATGTGTCGTGTGTCTGGATAAATTCCATGCAAAGATAACGTGCAAAAGCGTAAAATAGCAGAAAGGGAGTGCCGGAGCCGGCTCCGGGGGAGCCGGCTCCGGGGGAGCCGGCTCCGGCACTCCCTTTCTGCTATTTTACGCTTTTGCACGTTATCTTTGCATGGAATTTATCCAGACACACGACACATTAGGTGCTGTAAGAGTTTTTATGGCAGTTGTGTTGTTTATATTCATTTAACACAATACGTAGCGTGCAAAAAGTTATTTCGGCTCCCCCGGAGCCGGCTCCGGTTGTTCTCTGACCTAAGCCGCTGCCCTATCTGAAGCCTTGTCGCTTTTATTCGTATCTCAAGTTGTAGAAATGACTTTATTTCGTAAGAAGTGTAGTTGAGTTGATGAAAAGATATGACAAATATGATGTTTTTAAGAGGATTTTGAATGTTCTGGTTAGATGATTTAACTTTTTTTTTTGCTTTTACAAGACCTAAATCTAAGCTCTTGTTGCCTTGAATTTTTTGCCAGGATCACTCCGAATCTTCCAGATCCATAGTTTCTTCTGCTTCTTGTCTGTGGGGAATTTGAAAAAGGACAGTCTGGAGTTCTCGTCATATCGATCATCGTTCTCGCAATAAGGAACACAGCAGTGTCTATGTGATGATGAAGCCTTCGGTTTCGCCATAGACGCTGGACGCCATTAAATTTGCGGACAGTCTCGTTTTCGATTTCAAAATGGCCGCTGCGTGAATAACGTCCATGAAGATGCTCTCGCGGACGCTAGGTCAGACCTGGACAGAGATTATTCAACTGCCGAGGACCTGGCAGCCGTGAACTGCAGCCAGGGTAGTGTGTGGAATGGCCGTTTGCGTCACTCGCGCTGTGAGGCTGCGAGACCGCAGACGGGTGAGTCTCGCTCCCCCACCTAGGGAGACGGCCGAGGCCCTGGTGATGACAACCCACGAGTCGACGGTATCCGTACTAGTTCGCTTCTTTCTCCTTTTTGCATTTTGTCATGGAACGTTGATGGATTTCTCTCCAAGATTGACGACCCAGATTTTCTCCATTATGTTGAACAATTCTCATGTGTTTGTCTGTACGAAACATTTTTACAGAGATTTGATTTTTTGCATTGCTTGGAAGCGTATGACAAGTTTGTGGCGCCTGCTCGCAAGCTTTCATCCAAGGGGAGAATGTCTGGCGGGCTAATCTGTCTTGTGAATAAATCTGTAGCATTGAATGTACTTTCAATAATGTTTTAGTTTTCAAAGTTGACAGATTATTGTTTGGTTCTGCAAATGATGTGCTCATTTTCTTTGCTTACGTTCCCCCAACCGGTTCTCCTTTTTATGAAGCAGTTGATGAAACTGATGGCATCCTTATGTTGGAAAAATGTATCGCTACTGTCACCGACGTGTATCGAAACTGTGCTATTTTGCTGTGTGGGGACCTCAATGCGAGAACATCTTGCTATAACTCCTGTGAAAGTGATATGGTGTTCGACATGAGTCTGGAAACATTGAATCCCTCACGCTTTTCCCATGATACTACGTTGAACGAGTTTGGTCGATCGTTATTGGCCATGTGTACTGCTTATGATTTGACAATTTTAAATGGCTTGTACGGTGAAGAATCGGGGAAATATACGTATGTGTCTCACACAGGAAGTAGCGTAATAGATTATTGTATAGCGTCAGAGGATCTTCTCACAGTAATTGATTCATTGTGTGTTGTAGAATCAGTTACTTCTCCACATATGTGTCTTGAACTGTGCATTTCTAGGGGAAATGCAGGTCGGGTTTATAGGGAAACTACTCCCACCACTACCATTACAAAAATTATTTGGGATAGAAATTTATGTAGTGAGTATATCATTAACCTTCAGAAATGCCTCTCGGAATTAAATGGCAATGCATTCAATGAATCGCACTTAGATGTTAATGACTTAACGATGGCTCTTACGAAATGTTTAGTCCAGGCTGCAGACTTTCTTAAAAGGACATTTAAACTAAAAAACCAGTCATCTCCGAAAGGATGGTATGACAAAGAATGTACCATTGCCAAAAAAGCTGCCAGACAACGTTTACGCTCATTTTTGCTTTCAAGGACTGACAATGATAGACGCTCATATATTTTGTGCAGAAACAGGTATAAACAGATCATTAGGGTTAAAAAAGAGGAGTACAGAGAAAATATGAGTATTTTTCTATTGAATAATATTCGAGACAGCACAACATTCTGGAGACATGTTAAAAATCTAGGTTCTAAATATCGAGTTTCATGTAGCATTCGTTTACAAACTTTGTATGAGCATTTTAAAGGTGTCTTTTCGTACACATCATCTGTCAGCCACGATGTTTGCGTGCAGACCGTGAGTAATATTGATCTGGATGACAGCAGTGTAAATTCGCCTATTTCGAGGGCTGAGGTTGTAAACGCTTTGAGGCGATTAAAATCGGGAGCAGCAGCAGGTACTGACGATGTAATAGCGGAAATGCTCAAATCAACTGAACATTTAATGTTACCTTTTTTACTGCGCCTTTTCAATGCTATATTTGACAGTGGTGTGTTCCCTGATGTTTGGTCAGAAGCCATTATGACAATCGTGACAACTGCAGAGGTATTGCCTTATCTAGTACTTTCAGGCGGGTTTTAGAAAGGGGTATTGTACAGTTGATAACATCTTTGTTCTGCAAGGTATCATTGGCAAATATCTAAATAAGCACAGAAAACTTTATGTTGGCTACGTAGATTTTAGAAAAGCTTTTGATATGGTAAACAGAGACGTATTGTGGAAAGTTCTACGTAAAAATGGAATAAAAGGAAAAATTTTGAATTTTCTGACAGCCATGTACAGATCGGTACAATACTGTGTGAGAGGGAGGGATGGTCAGACCGATTTCTTTGAGTGTTCTTCGGGGCTGAAGCAAGGCTGTAAACTCAGTCCGATCCTTTTTTCTTACTTTATTAATACCTTGACTGATAAGATCTCCGCCATTAGTAAACATGGTATACAGTTGGCGCCTAATACGCCCGTCTTGAGTGCTCTCCTCTTTGCAGACTATATTGCTGTGCTCTCGGACACAATAGTAGGTCTTCAAAATCAATTAAACTGCCTGAAAACTGCAGCTGATAGACTTGATCTGATGGTCAACACAGAAAAAATAAAAGTAGCTGTCTACAGACTGGGTGGACATTTAGCTAGACATGAAAGATGGTACCTCGGTGAGGTACGACTAGAAGTACAAAGTGAATACAAGTACCTTGGTAACATGCTATCTGCGAAGTTATGCTCAAATGTATCTCAAAATGATTTGGCCGGTAGAGCTAAATCTGCCCTTTTACTTTTGATAAGGTCACTGAGAAAAATCCGTCAAGTAACACCTGACGTTTACTTTAGACTATTCGATTCACAGATTCAGCCGATCCTTCTGTATGGGGCTGAAATCTGTGGAACGGATGAATGTCAGACTGTAGAGAGTGTACACCTACACGCCATCAAAAGTTTTTTGAATGTTTCATCGCGTACTCCTAATGCTATGGTGTATGGTGACACTGGGCGTTTCCTCTGTGGGTAAATGCCAAGTCACGCAGTATCAGATACTGGTTAAGACTCTTAAAAATGGATGAAAGCAGGTTACCCTATAAAATATACCAAATGATGCTGTGTACATCCAACAAAGGTTCTTGGGCCTTAACGGTTAGAAGACTACTCTTCGAATGCAACTATGAAGATGTATGGTCAAATCAGAGGGTATCAAATGAGACAGCCTTTCTGAGAAACATCAGAGAGAAAAATCATCGGCAAATTTTACACAGAATGGGAAGCACAAGTTAGGAATAGTGAGAGATACTCAATCTACAGACTTTTTAAAACTTGTGTAATTGAACAATATCTCTATGATCTAGATATAAAAAGTATTTAGGGACGCTTACATACGATTAAGGATGGGAATTACCGGTTTATTTAGCCATAAACAGTGATATATGAAAAGTAATAACCTAGAGCTTTGTCCACTGTGCAGAGAGCAAGAAGGAACGGAGGTGCATTTTTTACTCCATTGTCCTGCCTTACAGGACTTGAGAGAGCGTTTGATATTCGATTGTACAGATGTGAATAGAGATGACCTCTTAAAACTTCTCTTGGCCAGTAAAGAAATGAAAATTATGAGATCAACGAGCATTTACCTGTACAAAGCGTTCAAGCGCAGACTAGAAGCTCTGGAGTCCACGGAGCATGACAGTTTTTACGTTGATTAATTGTTTTCCTTGGGAATTAAAATGTAAGCACATTGTACACTTGAAATGGCCGGTGGCCTTTTCAATAAACTCGTTCGTTCGTTCTCTCTCTCTCTTTCCCTGTCTCTCTCTCTCTCTCTGTCTCTCTCACAAAAACGTCTAACGGTTTTCTCTTTCTCATTCTAGCCTTTTACATTAAGGTGCCTCGGAGATGAATTTGTTAATGAATTTGTATATATACCATTTAAAACGGAATGTTTTTAATCAGTCTGTATTAAGAAGCATTGCAGGCAGGAAAATGTTCACAGTGTTCACGTCCACGACTTGTATAACATGAGGAATGTTCTAATGTAACTCTACACGTTTGTATTATATTGGTTAGTTTTTTCCAAGTGTATATTGAACTGTTTGGGTCGTCGGCCCCAATAAAAGTCAATCAATCAATCAATCTGTATTTCTGCCTCTCTCTCTCTCTCTCTCTCTCTCTCTCTCTCTCTCTCTCTCTCTCTCTCTCTCTCTCTCTCTCTCTCATACTCGTAGCTGAACCCATATCTCGCACATTTTGGTCCAGATCATAATTTTTTTATAATTTAATCAAATTCAATCACGCTCAATGCAAATGTGCGAATTAACATTCAATTAAATCCAACTTTAAATTTACAGTTGTGCATGCCCTGCCCCTAGGCATGCTCAATACATATCTATAATCAGATTGTCTGTATCATTTCTTGTTCTTGAGTAATTTCCTTACATATGTACAAATTTAAATTTTAATTACTGTATTGAATTCAATTACAAACTTCATGAATCACTATTTCTGTGCATCCTTGAGGCACACAAAATCAAAAGGTGTGGTCAAATCTTCTGTAAGTTTAACCATTGCAGAGCGATTTCAGTGCAATTTTCCAATTTTAAAATTAAATAAAATGCAATGACAGTTTGTTTTTTTCATTCTTGAGGCGCGCCATTTGTAAAATTTGCAATCAGATTTTCTGTAGATCTATTGGTATGGAAACTAAATTTTGACAAATTTAATATTCAATTCCATTTTAAATTAAAAGTTGCCCGTGACATGCCCCGAGGCACATGCAATACAAATCTGCAATATTTTCATGTTTCATTATTACTGTGCATATATTGTTACGGTATTTACATTTATTTCTTGTCAAATTCTTATTTAAATGCAGGTTTATGTCAATAGATTTTTAAAAAATCCTGATTTATTATTAATCTGAGTATATCTTCCAGAACTTGCTTTCTGTGCCATTAAATGTTTAAAAAGTATTTTTATGTTTTCCAGAAAGATTTGATTAACGTGCAGAAAACGTTTTCTTAGTGTTTCCCTGTGCAGTTCATTCACGTTTTAGAAATGGTCCTTGTAAACGGAACTGGCATTACCGCGACACCAAATTAAAACCATTATAAAACAGTTTTAACACAATTTAGATTGGTTTGATTTTGGTTTGATTTTCGTTTACAAGAAATATTTCTAAAACAATTAAAAAGTTTTAAAACGTTTTCATGCTATCTGGGACATGCGCGCACGCTCACACACACACACACACACACACATACACACACACACACACACACTTGCGCGCACACACACACACACACACGCACACTTGCACAGACAAACAAACATACACACATGCACACCCAAACACTAGCAAATACAAGCACACAAATAGACTGATATAGAGAAACACACAGATACACTTACATGCACAAACACACACATACTCACACATAAATAGACTGATGTTTAGAGACACACAGTCACACACACACACACACACACACACACAAACACACACACACACACACACATGCACGCACGCACGCACACACACTCACAGAGGTAGACAGCCACACAAAAAGTCTAACAGACTAACACACTGATACATCTACACAGACACACAACACAAACACACTGACAGATACATTGACAGACGGACACAAAAACAGCCATGCAGAATGACAAAACATAATTGAGAGACCGCCATGCAAAAGGGTGAAATACAAGAACGAGAGACAAAATGAAACCATTACCAATCATCGAACTACAAAAGCACTCACCTCCCCTCACACTGCACACAACACTCACCTCCACTAACACTACATAAAACATGCATACACCTCTACTCAAACTACACACAACACTCACCTCCACTCAAACTACAGACAACACTCACCTCCACTCAAACTACACACAACACTCACCTCTACTCAAACTACACACAACACTCACCTCCACTCAAACTACACACAACACTCTCCTTCTATCAAACTACAAACAACATGCACACACCTCCAATTAAACTTCACACAACACTCACCTCCACTCAAACTACACCCAACACTCACCTCCAATCAAACTACTCACAACACTCACCTCCAATCATAAACTTCACACAACACTCTCCTCCACTCAAACTACACAGAACATGCAGACACCTCCAATCAAACTGCACACAACACTATCGTCCACTCAAACTACACACAACACTCACTTCCAGTCCAAGTACTGACAACAATCACCTCCACTCAGACTACACACAACACTCACCTCCAATCAAACTACACACAACATTTACCTCCACTCACTGTACGCACAACACTCATCTCCAGTGCAACTACACACAATGCACACCTTCACTCAAACTACAAACAACACTTACCTCCAATCAAACTACACACAACACTCACCTCCAATCAAACTACACACAACACTCACCTCCACTCAAACTACACACAACACTCACCTCCACTCAAACTACACACAACACTCACCTCCACTCAAACTAAGCACAACACTCAACTCCACTCAAACTACACACAACATGCACACACCTCCAATCAAACTACACACAACACTCACCTCCACTCAAACTACACACAACACTCACCTCCACTCAAACTACACACAACACTCACCTCCACTGAAACTACACACAACACTCACCTCCACTGAAACTACACACAACATTCACCTCCACTCAAACTACACACAACACTCACCTCGACTGAAACTACACACAACATTCACCTCCACTGAAACTACACACAACACTCACCTCCAC
>JAWQFJ010035209.1:7500-11280 GCA_034096865.1 Theodoxus fluviatilis | reverse complement strand
GAGAGAGAGAGAGAGAGAGAGAGAGAGAGAGAGAGATTAACATCTCAGCAAGGAGATGTCTGCACGTCATTTTGAGGCAATTTCCTCTGTAATATGGAAATGCGATTATAAAATTGTAACAATAAATCCCTTCTAATACCAAATTTTGTTATTGAATCCCGAGGAAGTTATCTTTCCCACAATCCATAGTCACTACCATTAATTTTAACTCGAAAATAATGTATTTTCTATGTAAGGGGTTAGTAGTCATGGTGCTATTTGTCCAGCACACACATTGCTTCATTCTCTCACGCTTCACTGTTTTTTCTTGATTCTCGTCAGGGCTCACAAGACAAGACTACACGCTTGCACGGCTTTACAAGACCTTTTACAGAAGCACTTCCACGGTAAGCTAACAGAGCCAACTGGATAGAGCGAGCTCTCCTCTTGGAGGAGCTGATTGACAAACCCTGGGACATCGACGGCTGCGAATTAGCATCTTCCCCGGCAGAGATCAAGAAACCGGAAGTGGGTGCCCACGTGGGCGGAAGTGACGGTGCGAACGGGGAGTCAAGGGGGCGCTCGCTCCATCATGGCGCCCTCTGGTCCTCAGCTGCCGCACATGCATAATTCAGAGCGGTCTGCGACTCAGGATCGGCTCTGCCACAGAGGCAGGTGTCTGGGAGAGAGAGCGGCATTCTGGTGACAGTCGCTTCCTCTGCGTTCCTCCCTCTATTCTGTCTCTTCCTTTCTTCCTTCCTTCTCTTTCTTTCCTTCTCTGTGCTCCAGATTCGTCCTCCCTGTCTTTCTCTCTTCCACCTTCTCCTTCTTCTTCCCCTTTCATTCTCTCTGAGTTATTCCTCTCGCTCTCTATTCTCTTTTTCCTTTTTTCTTTCTTTTTTCTCTTAGTCCTCATCCTTCCCCCCTCCCCTTCCCTCCCCGGAGCACCTTTCTTCTTTCTTCTGGATTTTTCCTTTGATTCCTCATGTCAGGACCTTTTTTTCAATTCTTTTCTCGAATTCATTCGTTTTTCCTTCTCTGTTCATCTCTGGTTGATTAGTATTATTTGTCTTTTTTGTATGTTGTTCTTTTCCGGTGTCGGTTATTATATTGTCCTTGTCATCTCTACCTGAGTCTTCTTGTGTGCTCTTCAAGTATTCTTCAAATTATTTGGTCTTTTGTATCATGTTTAAGTTGAATACTCATTAGTTTTCATCATGCCTTGCTGAAACAATACACATATGAACGTGTGAAGTAAGAGAAACATGGAATAAAATTAAAACTTCTTTTACAAGCAGCGATACTTATTACTAATCCTGCTCGGCAGGAAAAGATCGTTCATAAAACTTTTTGAAATGATATAGTTTATCTCCTTAGTCATCTCTCTAAATTTTCTCTTCTGTATCCACTATGCTGTGCAGAGTTCTCTTCTGTATCTACTATGCTGTGCAGAGTTCTCTTCTGTATCCACTATGCAATGCAGAGTTGTCTTGTGTATCCACTATGCTGTGCAGAGTTCTCTTCTGCATCCACTATGTTGTGCAGAGTTCTCTTCTGTATCCACTATGCTGTGCAGAGTTCTCTTCTGTATCCACTATGCTGTGCAGAGTTCTCTTCTGTATCCACTATGCTGTGCAGAGTTCTCTTCTGTATCCACTATGCTGTGCAGAGTTCTCTTCTGTATCCACTATGCTGTGCAGAGTTCTCTTCTGTATCCACTTTGCTCTGCAGAGCTCTCTTCTGTATCCACTATGCTGTGCAGAGTTCTCTTCTGTATCCACTATGCTGTGCAGAGCTCTCTTCTGTATCCACTATGCTGTGCAGAGTTCTCTTCTGTATCCACTATGCTGTGCAGAGTTCTCTTCTATATCCACTATGCTGTGCAGAGTTCTCTTGTGTATCCACTATGTTGTGCAGAGTTCTCTTGTGTATCCACTATGCTGTGCAGAGTTCTCTTCTGTATCCACTATGCTGTGCAGAGTTCTCTTCTGTATCCACTATGCAATGCAGAGTTGTCTTGTGTATCCACTATGCTGTGCAGAGTTCTCTTCTGTATCCACTATGCTGTGCAAAGTTGTCTTCTGTATCCACTATGCTCTGCAGAGTTCTCTTCTGTATCCACTATGCTGTGCAGAGTTCTCTTCTGCATCCACTATGCTGTGCAGAGTTCTCTTCTGTATCCACTATGCTGTGCAGAGACTCACGAAGACTCGCCAAGACACAATGAGGTTCAGGTAGAAATAGTGTATGAGAGTTATGTGTCAAGTTCTATTTTCGAGTGGAGATGCTTGTAGGTATGTTTCATGGAGTTGAGAAGGGGCTTGGCGAGCAGTCTGTTGTTTTCCGTGGGTTGGGTTTGATCTTCCTGGGTAGTCTGAACGCGCAGTTGAATCTGAAAGATTTCGACCAGTAGCTTTCTTTTGCTACTTGATCCATTCCTGGCTGTGCTACTGGAGCAGGTCTTGAAGGCCCCATAGCCATTGGTTCCGGTTGATAAAGGGAGCATCGAGCTGCTCTCGATGTATGTTACACTCTTGTTATCTCACGAGAACTAGAGGAGAAAACCCTGACTGTAGACATAACGTAATACAGTGCGGTGGATGAGCAATGTTATGAATGTAGTTTGAGGCACTGAGGCTTATCAGCAAACCTCTAGACCGAATATGGCAACATATTTTTATCTTAAATATTGCAGAAATATTTGGCACAACTGCTGTCATGGGAAGGTTGTGAGATCGTGATCAGTAGTTTGCACTGATATTGCAAGTAATTATGCTCGCCTCAATTATGTGTGCCTCTACGTCGTTACTTATTTCAACATAAGGATGTACGTACGAGCGTAGCGAAACGTAGCGATGGCAGCTCCGAATCAAACTTAATTGTCAGTTTCAACAAATAGTATAGTATATTCTTTGCAGTTCTTGAATGCGACATTTTCGTCAGGAATTACAATATTGTTGTTATAAAGCTCTACCTGATGTATGGTTGCTCTCCCTCTCTCTCTCTCTCTCTCTCTCTCTCTCTCTCCGTGTGACGTTGCGGGTCAAGGGAAAACTACAGAGCGGATGGCTGAAGGCAGGCATATGGGGAAGACAGAGGACGAGCAAGGGAAGACAGGGGAGGAGCAAGGGAAGAAAGAGGACGCGCATGGGAAGACACAGGACGAGCAAGGGAAGACACAGGACGAGCAAGGGAAGACACAGGATGAGCAAGGGAAGACACAGGATGAGCAAGGGAAGACATAGGACGAGCAAGGGAAGACACAGGATGAGCAAGGGAAGACACAGGACGAGCAAGAGAAGACACAGGACTCGCAAGGGAAGACATAGGACGAGCAAGGGAAGACACAGGATGAGCAAGGGAAGACAGATGACGAGCAAGGGAAGACATAGGAAGAGCAAGGGAAGACAGATGACGAGCAAGGGAAGACAGGACGAGCAAGGGAAGACAGAGGACGAGCAAAGGAAGACAGATGACGAGCAAGGGAAGACATAGGACGAGCAAGGGAAGACAGAACGAGCAAAGGAAGACAGATGACGAGCAAGGGAAGACAGAGGACGAGCAAGGGAAGACAGATGACGAGCAAGGGAAGACAGAGGACGAGCAAGGGAAGACAGGACGAGCAAAGGAAGGCAGAGGACGAGCAAGGGAAGAAGGACGAGCAAAGGAAGACAGATGACGAGCAAGGGAAGACAGAGGACGAGCAAGGGAAGATAAAGGACGAGCAAGGGAAGACAGAGGACGAGCAAGGGAAGACAGAGGACGAGCAAGCGAAGACAGGACGAGCAAAGGAAGACAGAG
>JAWQFJ010035209.1:0-2500 GCA_034096865.1 Theodoxus fluviatilis | reverse complement strand
GGCAACCGTCGTTGTCCCTCTCTTGCTCTAGAAGGCGATGCCGGCTGCTCATTCATCACTAAGACCAATTTTCTAGGCCTAATCCCCCGAATCCTCATCACGCTCGCATCGGCGTAAATTACCTGTAGGTGGTCTCGCTCTCAACACACCCCCTTCCCTCTCATCCCCACATCCACCCCCCACCCCTTCTGATGAAAAATGGCCTTTCCATCCCCCATCCTCACCCCCAACCTAGACCACAACATTCTCAAACAAAATGACCGCCGTGTCTCTCAGTTGTTTTCCTTGGCCCTTCCCGGCGTCCACATCAACGGCACGTGACAGACAGGTCAAGCGCCTTGGACACCCAGGGTGGACCTTTCATCAGCTGACATCACACCTGGCACCCCTCCAGGACCCGCTCAGGGGGTGTCGGCGAGGGTCTGGAGGCGAGAGGTCGGGGGTGGGGCACGAAGCAGACCCCAGGTGAGATAGGAAATGATGCGGTCTGCTTGTTGTTGCCTTGGGGGTGTGGACGAAACTAAGGCTGAAATGGTCGTTGTCGGCAACATTTCCGGACACTGTACCCCAGTTTCAAATCTCGGCATTTCTCGCGAGAAAGGACATTTATAAACGTCGTTTAGCTTAAGATTACACCCGAATCACGCGGACCGTTAAGGTGCATGGAGTACAGTATCGCCCAGCAAGACGTTTGTCACAAAACGCAGATACATTAACGCGGCCGGATCTTAGCATAACTCCCCGGGCGTGCGAGTCACGTGACTGTAAGGCAGATATTTTAAAACTGGGGTACAGTGTCCGGAAATCTTGCCGACAACGACTCATTCAGCGAAACAAAGGGGGTGGCGTCTTTGACTGTGCACCTTGCCTCGTGGAGACCTCGCCCTGAATAGAGAGTCCAGTGATGGGGGATTCTCGGGCCGGACAGAAAGGACCACACGTCGAGGAGAAATTGAAGGACGCCCACTCATGCAAGAGGCGGTGTAGGGCAAAACCAGGGATCAAGTTTACACAGCGACCTTTAATCTCATTGTGACTGCACGCGCACCTCCGCCGTTTAATTAGAAGGCACTGCTACCGAGAGCATCAACCTTGCTGCGGATTATCACACATCTGAGCAGAATCACTAACCGCCCGTGAAGCGACGCAAAGGATTTGCGTAGCACGTTCAAATAAATATTCGGGAAAAGACAGGCGCTTTCATTAGCAAAACCTAACAAAGTGCTTGCTTGTATGTCATTGATTGTTCGTTTACTGTATTATTGTGTATTTGTGTGTGTGTGTGTGTGTGTGTGTGTGTGTGTGTGTGTGTGTGTGTGTGTGTGTGTGTGGTTGTGTGTGTGTGTGTGTGTGCACGTGTGCTTGCGCGCGCGCTCGTGTGCGTGTGTGCCTGTGTCTGCATGTGTGCGTGCATGCATACGTGAGCGTGCGTGTTTATATGTGAGACAGAAAGTAAGATTAAGAGAAAGAGAGAGAAAGAGAGAGAAAGAGAGAGAGAGAGAGAGAGAGAGAGAGAGAGAGAGAGAGAGAGAGAGAGAGAGAGGGGGGGGGGGAGGATAGTGGGAGGTCAAACGCACACATGAAAATAACTGCGTATCCAGAGAGTCGAACATTTTCCTCCGATTATGATAGTTACAGTCTTCTGTTTCAAACTCTACAACACAGCCCTTTGTACGTCTTGAAAAAGATATGTTGCATATACATGCAGTCAGTGGAGCTCTACATCCATAGAGAAGAAAGGTGAGTCGACGTCAAACAGGATGACTGATTTTATGAGGTATCATACCCGGCACCCTGCCCACACTACTGTCATAGCCCTCTCACCAGCTCTGTCATCCCCGTATTTCAGGTCTTTGATCATTCTCCCTGGTCGAATGGCCTCAGAGCCAATCCAATTTCCACTTTATGGAGCTCTACCTGTTTCGGTGAGTAATGACAAGGTGTCCTGGCCGCTCCAAGAAACCCCATTCCCGAGAGCGAGGTTCATAGATATGACGTATGCGTGGGAACGCGCATGCGCGACTTGGTTGACCGTGAACCTGCTTTGACTTGCCGCTCGGGTCTTGCCGGTCCTCGATTGATATAAGTGCCCAAAACATAAGCACGGCTACTATTCTTATTAGGTATGAAACTCGCTCAATTAAGGGGCAAATATTTCGGTTTTTAATACACAGACTTATTATCTGTATTTGGAACCCAAACAGCGTCACAAAAGCAAGCGTGTAGTGCACGCAGTCCGTCAAACAAAAGTACTGAATTGTTTTTCTCTCTTATTGTTCTCTTTTCACCTATGCCTTTATCGTCTCTCTGTCTACCTCTCTACCTGCCTGTCTGAGTGTGTTTGTATGTGTGTATGTTTGTGTGTGCGTGTCATTGTGTGTGTGTGTGTGTGTGTGTGTGTGTGTGTGTGTGTGTGTGTGTGTGTGATGACATATTTATGTTTGCTGCTGCAAGGACTGAATGTAAGACTGGCATTTTTGTCAATTCACTTTCATTGTAA
>JAWQFJ010035206.1:15000-19895 GCA_034096865.1 Theodoxus fluviatilis | reverse complement strand
ATCATGGTTGCATAATAAACATACAAGCAGTCCTTACATCTCTAGCACTGGCCAGGCAGGCAGGCATTTTCAAGCAGATTGTAAACAGATTGTGTTTCCATACATTTCTCTTGCTTTAGTTTTAGTGCATAAACTATAAACATTGATACATTCATAATTTTCCTGATATTGTTTCCTTTTAAGAGGTAAGCACAGTATCTTTTGTTCGGATGTACATATTTTGCAATGTTTTTTTCCCTTAGCTTATCATATGTGTTACATTCTAGCAAGAAGTGAGTTTTATTTTCAAGTGTATGACATAATGGACAAACCAGATCGTTTGTTTCATTGTATCCGTAATGTTGGTTAACTCTCAATTTGTTTATTCCAAATCGGAAGCGGATGAAGGAATCTATAAACTTTTTAATGGTTAGGAAACTCAAGTAACTTTTCGTGCCAAATAAGTCCTTTACGTTAGAGTACCATGTGAATCTTTGGCTGTTGTGATGTCGTTTATCCCATGACTGACGATAGCAGTCATGTAATCTTTGCCTTATTTGTTTCAAGAAGGATGCCTGGTTCCGTACTCCACATTTCAGCCAAACATACATGAATCCAAATCTACACAATGTGTTTTTAACTAAGCTAGTCCAATTCTTTCTTTCGGGGATATTATAATGTAATAACATTTCATATGCCTGTCTTGGTAATATTTGAAAAGGTAATGTTGACTAACTCAGCCAATATTTTATTGGTCTGATTGTGCTGTTAATATGCAGCGAATATCTACCCAGTTCACCATACACAAGTTGACTAGGTGTTCTAACGTCTATACAAATAAATCTTTTGCACGCGAAAGTGTGCACTTTTTCACCATGTCTAGGCTTTCTAGGCCCCATAACTCGGCACCATATAACAAGGACGATTGTACTTGCGCGTCAAAAAGTTCGAAGAATACAATCGGATTCATATTGTGAAGAGACCACATGGTTTTCATAATATGTACGACTTTCTGCTTGCCTCTAATGGCATTCTCTTTTACAGAGGAACTTTTAGATATTTTGGTGGTGAAAATACATCCCAGGTACTTATATCTATTTACCACGTCCAAATTTGTTCCATTCAAAAACCACTTTTCGCCCTCAAATAAATGCCCACCTCTCCGGAAGACCATTACTTTGGTTTTACTACTGCTTACTCGGAGATTGAGTTTGCCGGATATGTAAGCTAGAGAAATGAGCTGATTTTGTAACCCACTCGGGGTGGTAGATAATAAGACAATGTCATCTACGAAGAGTAGAGCAAATATTTCCTCTCTGTTTGGTAGCATCTGAATGCTATGTTTACCATGTGATCTGATGTAATATGTTACAGTATTATATACATGAGGAAAAGAGATGTGCTCTCTTTGGCACCTTGCTTCACGCGAACTGGACAGGTGAAGAACTCAGACGTTATATGGTTCCATCTAACACAAAATTGTACATTTGCATACATCGCTTTAAACATATTGGTAAATTTTGTTGACAAACCACTGTTTTTGAATATCCTCCAAAGTTGGGAGCAGTCAACCGAGTCGAAAGCTTTTCTATAGTCCACGAATGCCACATATAACTTTCCCCTGCCCTGCTCATAAACATGCTTCATTGCTATGGAGTGAAGAGTAAAGACATGATCAATGGTATAATAATCGGGGCGAAATCCGACTTGCTCGCAACAAAGTTTTCCCTCAATCTCCAGCCAAGTTCTAAAACGCCTCGCTAAAATTGAAGAGAAAATCTGAGAGAGAGAGAGAGAGAGAGAGAGAGAGAGAGAGGGAGGGGGGGGGAGGGAGAAACAGAGAGACAGAGAAACAGAGAGACAGAGAAACAGAGAGAGACACAGAGAGACACAGAGAGAGAGAGACAGAGGAAGAAAGGAAAAATATAGAAACGCAGTCATCACATACAGATAGCACGCACACACACACACATGCATGCATGCACGCACGCATGAACACACATAGACATACGCACAAAGAAGACAGATTTAGGGAAAGAGACAAACACGCGAGCGCGCACACCCCCCCCCCCCCCTACAGACACACAGATGCAGACAAACATACAGGCGTAAAAAAAAACCAGACAGTTGTGAGTGGGGGTGAATGCTGGAGAAAGGGGAAAAGAGGGGGGAGAGAGGGGGGGAGAGAGGGGGGGAGAGAGGGGGGAGAGAGGGGGGGAGAGAGGGGGGGACAGAGGGGGGGAGAGAGAGGGGAGAGGGCGGGGGAGAGGGGGGAAGTGGGGGGAGAGGGGGGGGAGTGGGGAGGGAGAGATGGGGGGAAGCGAGGGGGAGAGAGAGAGGAGGGGGGCGGGGAGAGATGGGTGAGAGAGATGGCGGAGAGAGGGGGGGGGAGGGAGAGAGATAGGGGGGGAGAGAGAGGGGGGGAAAGAGGGGAGAGAGAAAGGAGAGAGGGGGGAGAGAGAGGGGGGAGAGACTGGGGGAGAAAAGGGGGAGAGGGGGAGAGACGAGGGAGAGAGGGGGGAGAGGGGGGGAGAGAGAGGGGGGGGGAGAGGGGGGGGGGGAGAGAGGGGGGAGAGGGGATAGAGAGATGGGGGAGAGAGAGGGGGAGAGAGAGGGGGAGAGAGGGGGAGAGGGAGGGGGGAGAGAGGGGGGAGAGAGGGGGGGAGAGAGATGGGGGAGAGAGAGAGGGAGAGAGAGGGGGGATATATGGGGGAGAGAGAGGGGGGAGAGGGGGGAGAGGGGGGGAGAGAGGGGAGGGAGAGATGGGGGAGAGAGAGGGGGAGAGAGAGAGGGGGGGAAGAGGAGGGGGAGGGGGGGTGGGAAGAGGAGGAAACAAGGGGAAAGAGAGGAGAGAACATGGGGGACAAGAGAAGTAGGAGAAAAAATGAGAGAAGACAATTCAAAAACACAATTGCAAAAGAAAGGAGAAAACTGAAACAGAGTGCAATAAGAAGACCAGAAAAGAGGACGAAACAGATCACGACAGTAGAAGGGGGGGGGGGGGGGAGAGAACAAGAACGATGATGATGATGATGATGATGATGATGATGATGAGGAGGAGGAGGAGGAGGAGGAGGAGGAGGAGGAGGAGGAGGAGGAGGAGGAGGAGGAGGAGGAGGAGGAGGAGGAGGAGGAGGATAATGAATGATTGATGACTGATGGTTATGATGATGACAGATGATGACTGATAATGATTAATGAGGATTGAGGAGGAGGAGAAAGGAGGAGTAGGAAGGAGGAGGAAGAGGAAGAAGAAGAGGAAGAGGAGGAGGAGGAAAGGGGGGGGGGAGGAGGAGGGATTTTGATTGGTTGGTTGGTTGGTGTTTTACGGCCTGTCAGCCTTTGTAGGCTATGTAAAGCCATTAAGCACGAACATCTTTAGAACAGTTTGGAGTAAACGTTAATCAAGTCACGGTGTCCTTAGTTATACGCCTCTTACGAATCGCGTAGGGAGACGCGGTGGGTCAATTCTTACCCCGAATCCACAGGGGGAGGGAGGAGGAGGGAGGAGCAGGGTGGAGGAGGGAGGAGGGAGGAGGAGGGTGGAGAAAGGAAGAGAAGGGAGGGGAAGGGAGGAGGAGGGGGGAGGAGGAGGGGGGAATAGGAGGGGGGAGGAGGATGGAGGAGAGAGGATGGAGGAGAGAGGGAGGAGGAGAGAGGCAAGAGGAGGAGGAGGGAGGAGGAGGAAGGAGGAGAAGGAAGGCGGAGAAGGAAGGAGGAGAAGGAAGGAGGAGAAGGAGGGAGGAGAAGGAGGGAGGAGGAGGGAGAAGGAGGGAGAAGGAGGGAAGAGGAGGGAGGAGGGAAGAGAAGGGAGGAGGAAAGAGGAAAAAGGAGGGAAGAGGAGGGATGAGGGAGGAGGAGGAAGGAGGAGGGAGGAAGAGGGAAGGTGGTGGGAGGAAGAGGGAAGGTGGTGGGAGGAGGAGGGAAGAGGGGAGGGGGGGTGGAGGAGGAAGGGAAGAGGGTGGGAGGTGGGAAGAGGGAGGGAGGGAGGGAGGAAGGGAAGGAGGGAGGGAAGGAGGGAGGGAGGGAGGGAGGGAGGGAGGGAGGGAGGGAGGGAGGGAGGGAGGGAGGGAGGGAGGGAGGGAGGGAGGAAGGAAGGAGACGAAACAAGTTCGACTTTTGAAGACCACAACATTGCACGCTGAAAGAGGAGAAGATGTAGATATATAAAAAAGGGAATGCATGAAACAGTGAAACATTAGTAACGATGAAACCAAAGCGGAAAACGATGAAAACAAGAATGAATGGACGACTGGGAAGGATTGGATGAATGGATTGGTGGATTTTACGACCTATCAGCCTTTGTAGGCTATATGAGGCCAAGCAGGAACATCACTAGAAGAGTTCCAAGTAAGCGCAATTCAAGTCACGGTGTCCCTAATTATTCGCCTCTTACGAATCGCGTAGGGAGACGCGGTGGGTCAATTCTTACCCCGAACGACGGGGAAGGACAGTAGACAACAACAAGAAAACCAGGAAACACAGGAAAACAAAGACTGAAAGATGCAAATGGTACACTAGAAAACAAAAGTAAAGTGCTACAGGAAGAAGAGAAAAGAGACAAACAGGAAATACTGGAGGAGTAATTACGGGAAAGATGGAAAAGAAAGACGACTGCAGCACACAGCAATGCAGATGTACCCAAGTCCAGCCATGATTTCCCAAGGCAGAATGAATGGCGAAGTTCTCTTTCCCCGATTTAAATCGGAACGCACCACGCGCATGAAAGGCTGATAGATGTTGCAGTAATGCCCGATCATTAGACAACGTACTGCAATCAATTGCATTGCCAGCCATCACACACAACACGTCATTACATCACGTCCGATTCTCTTTGTGATGTTCATTAACGACCTTCCCGATGCAGTGGAAAGTATGTGCTCCATGTATGCGGACGATACCAAACTGTACAGATC
>JAWQFJ010035206.1:0-10000 GCA_034096865.1 Theodoxus fluviatilis | reverse complement strand
ATAGTCTAGGTAACTCTGATCTAGCGCAGAGGTCAATGAGCAAAATGGGGTTACCGTACTTCACGACACGTGACTTACAATCCTCCAATGCTCTATGGACGTCGTTTTGAGTAAGGCGACATTCTACAGACCCGATTCCCGTGCCCCTGGCGGTGCTACTGAGAGGAAGCGGAAGTGGAGAACTTGTAGAGGAAGTCGTTGAGCCTCTCCTTCAAGGAGGCCGTGGTTCCGCTCCCCTCGTTAGCGGCCGAGTTGTTACCGGCCTCCTTCTCAAACTCCTTTGCACAGTCGCTGCTTGAGTGAGCCTAAAGAGGAGGTAAAGGGAGACCACCCGCTGTCTCAGTTTGCTGGTGAGAAGCAGGGCTAAGGGCGGGGAGAGTGGCATTATCTTTTTGTCCCCCTGTCCCGAGGTTCTCCCCCTCCCACCACCACCTCTCTCTCTCTCTCTCTCTCTCTCTCTCTCTCTCTCTCTCTCTCTCTCTCTCTCTCTCTCTCTCTCTCTCTCTCTCTCCATTAACCCATCGAAAGTGATAGGATCTGTCTTCCTAGATTTCCGTAAAACCTTTGACATGGTACATCACGGCATACTATTGGATAAACTGGCTCTTTATTTTCATGATCACACGACTGTGAAGTTTTTTCAGTCATTCCTGGATAATCGACCACAATGTGTCCAATTTGATGGGCATGTTTCCAAGTATGGTATTCTAAAAGCGGGTGTCCCACAGGGATCTGTACTAGGCCCCCTTTTATTCTGCTTATTCATAAATGACCTACCCTTGCATGTCACAGATAGAAAGGTCTCATGTAACATGTTTGCAGATGATTCAACGCTGTCTACTGTGGACAGCTCAACCGAAACTGTGGCAGATAAACTCCAAAAGAGTCTTGATGAAATATGTTGCTGGTGTCTTTCAAATCATATGGTCCTCAACCCGTCCAAAACCAAGTATATGGTGATAACCACAAGGCAAAAACATCAACTACATCCTTTGTCACTCCCACTCTCACTTGATGCTGGGCCGATAGATAAAGTGAAAGAACACGAAGTGCTTGGGGTGATGATTGACGAACAGTTAGACTGGAACTCACACATAAATCTGATGTGCAAAAAGATTTTAAGCAATCTCTTTCTACTGTCAAAGCTGAGGTACTTTATAGACACGGAAACCTGCACAATCTTTTTCAGTGCCCACATCGTATCACACATCAATTACGCATCAACATTGTGGGATAACTATAGTGAAGTTAATTTGAAGAGAGTTAATTCAGTATACAGAAGAGCTTCTAAGCTTATGGTCCCAAATAAATAGCACTGAAAAGAATATGGAAATGCTTGACATTTTGCCTCTCCATAAGCATCTGCAGCTCAATAAGTTTGTGCTTGTGAAAAAGGTAAAAGATGGCCGTACACCAGAATATCTAACCAAACTATTTGAGCAGTCATCATTCAGAGGACATGACAAATTTCTCCTGCCTCAGCCTCGCATCGATTTGTTTAAATCGAGCCTATCTAACTCTGGGGCTGCTCTGTGGAATACACTGCCTGATGACATAAAATGTATCAAGTCTTTGCCTATGTTCAAAGACAAAATTCGCACTATTATCAGGCATCATCCTATGACTTAGTTTTCCACGCTTCATCTGACGTCTAGACAGTGGAACGGCTAAGTGTGTATCCTACATTGTCCATTCTTCACATATGCTCACTTCAGGCCACCCCTGGCTGAACTATTGGAGGGGTTCTGGCTGATTGGGGGTGGGGGAGTATGGGAGGGAGTGTACACCAAGAGGCTTTGGCCTACATGTAAGTTATTTGTTTTTAACATTTGGATGTTTAGAAAACAGTTTTTTTATGTATATGTCATTGTAGTTAATTCAAGCTCCATATTTAAATTTTGCTTCTCTGGTACACTATTTTATTATGTTTAAGAAATTGTACACTGCCACGCTTGGCCTGACCCCACAGACAGCGTCATGCCTGACCCACGACCATGGACAGCGTCCTGCCTGACCCCACAGACAGCGTTGTGTCTGACCCCACAGACAGCGTCATGCCTGACCCACCAACAGCGTCACGCCTGACCTAAGAACAGCCTCAACGCGAAGGGGAGACGTTCAACGTTACTCTACCTTCCCAAACACCAGAATTCAAGATTCCCGGGCAGGCCCATCTCCCCTGGGCCCTACATGTTCATCCATCTACAACCCTGTTGAAAGGGCTCTACGCTCCTCATCAGTGATTAACCGAATTGAACGCTCACAGATAAGTGTAACCATTGAAAGGCTGGCTGGCTAAACATGGTATGACCTAATATTAAGAATTATCATTATTACTTCCATATTATTAAAGTTATTTTTAAAGTCAAATTCCACCTACTTATCTTCTCTGTGTAGTCTCGTTCACCCCTTGATTGCATGGAAAGAAAGTGGATGGTACAAGACGGCAAGATAAAACCCCTAGACAACCTCTCTTAAGTGAGAGATCAAGAGCCCCGTCTCGTAACACCACTCTCGTAAAAGTTAGTATGTAGAAGCTTGTCCAATCGCCAGTGATGCATTGTTATCAAGTCAACAAGAACGGGAGTGCTGCTCATTGTTGTTAGTTATTACTATGGAGGTACGCAGCTTATTATTTTATTCATTGTGCTGTGATATGTCAAGCTACATGGACGTGTTCAGCTAAAATTTCAATAAACATGCCGTGATGTATAAAGTCAAAGGCTATCATTAAAGGAATGCATAAGAATCCATCCAAATGCAAATTATTTGTCTTTTTAAGCCGAGTATCAATAAGCCAAAATATCGCTGTATAGCCTGAATAATTATTTGGGTTGAAATTCCTACAAAAATGGATGAAACATACTGTATGTGTCGATCGTATATGCTAGAAAGGCTTGTGAACATGAATTCAAACTGTTTGATGATGCAGATGACATAGATGATATCAATGAGGATCGAAAGTCATCCGTAAGCAAACTGTTTCCATTTATATAAAAAGAATACGATTAGCCTTTTCCCTTCATAATGAATAGTGTGTTTAAAGACACACAACTTGCATTTGCAAAGAGAGTCTCCACAAAGAATGGAAATTACCATGGATAAAAAACAACTGTGATTTCAGGTTTGACTTAATGTCATGGATGGCAAGACGGGCTGTCACAAATACTTTTGAATGAGAAAACATAGCCGGCAAAATTCGAGTTTCCTATATGTCTCGAGTGTTGTCTTTGCAAGTCAATCACTATGTAACCGACCCCAAGCCACACAAAGGAAGTGGTAGATAAAACGCTCACCGTTACAACCGGCTAATCACAGTTAAGATAACAAGAGTTCAGTTCAGTTCAGTTCAGTTCAGTCTCTTAACCCTGAGATGGGTTGTTGAGGCACCACTGATGACTTTCGGACAATCTTCCTCCATCGATCTCTATCCTCTGTGGCTCGCTGTGAGTGAGCAAAGGTTAAGCCTGCCCACTCTTTGATGTTGTCTTCCCACCTCTTTCTCTGCCTGCCTCTCCTTCTCCCACCTGGTACGGTACCTTGCAGGATGGTCTTGGCCAGCCCACTGCCTCTTGACACGTGACCGTACCACTTCAGCTTTCTGCTTTTCACGATTGAGAGCAGGTCTTCGTACTGTCCAAATGCAAATAACAAGAGTAGGCGGGGGAAAGTCATCTCTGCGGGGGATTGTCCAATCACAAGATTTGGCGGGTGAACATGTCATGTTAATAATATGCAAATAGGTCACGCTCTACGTTTTAGGATAATCTACGGTTTAGGATATGACAGTAGCTGCAGCCTTCCTGAACAAATGACAGCAGTAACGAATCAGGCAGGCTTTGTCTCGGGTACCGAGGTTTTGATGGTTTTCATCCTGCAGCAGTACAATAAAAAATTCACCGTTTCATTCAGAAGTGTATGCCTTTTTGCTTTTCTGACGATTTTTATGTTTGTTCTTGTTGTTGTTGTTCTTGCTGTTGATGTTATTAGGGGTTTTGGTGTTTTGTTTTGTTTGGTTGTTTTTTTCCGTTTGTTTGTTCGATTGATTGTTTTAATTGCTTGTTTCTTTGCATGTGTGTTTGTATGTTTGTTTATTTGTTGGGTGTGTGTTCCATCTTCCCCACCGCCGTAGATTGAAGAGAGTGGGAGCTGAATCTGATGAAATGCTTATCTAGACAAATGCAGATCAAGGTCACTAAAGAAAAGCACATTCTCTTCGATAGAACAAGCTACATGTGCGTCCTGTGCATATCAACCTATCACACCAGTGGACAGGTGGCGGCATGACATGTGTTCAGGAATCACAAACAAGATCAATACCAAGACAATGGAAACCAAATCGTGCTGATAACAACTCAGGCGCGACAATTTCAACATTAAAAAGGTAATAAAATCGTTCAAGCGTAAATTTTAAACATTGATTGTTACATACAGCACACATCTATGGGAACGCGCATTAATCAAATTTTTTCACTTACGTGCAGCTCGCTTCGGCTGACTCTTCTTGGCGCCTGACCTGCCCCTGTCTCCACAGGAAGTCAAACCGTCAGCTGCAGGTCCACCAACACCGGAGCCGGAGACAGTGGCCAGAGCTACGAGAGAGAGAGAGAGAGAGAGAGAGAGAGAGAGAGAGAGAGAGAGATAGAGAGAGAGATAGAGAGAGAGACAGAGAGAGAGACAGAGACAGACAGAGACAGAGATACAGAGAGAGAGAGACACAGAGAGAGAGAGAGACAGAGAGAGAGATACAGAGAGAGAGAGAGAGACAAAGAGAGAGAGACAGAGAGAGAGATAGAGAGAGAGACAGAGAGAGAGATACAGAGAGAGAGAGACAGAGAGAGAGAGACAGAGAGAGAGATACAGAGAGAGAGAGACAGAGAGAGATACAGAGAGAGAGACAGAGAGATACAGAGAGAGAGACAGAGAGAGATACAGAGAGAGAGAGAGATACAGAGAGAGAGAGATAGGAAAGAGAGAGAGAGAGGAAAGAGAGAGAGAGATAGGAAAGAGAGAGAGAGAGAGAGAGAGAGAGAGAGAGAGAGAATGTTTCGATGGTGAGAATGAGGGTGGGAGTTGATCTCGCGAGCTCTGCAACCAATAGTTGAATACTTTTCTGGAACCTGTTTGACTCACAGGTTTCATTTCATGTAAATTGTAATTATTTTTCTCACTTTTACTATCGCGGAAATCAATCATATGATGCTTCCTCGTTTTCCCATAGCTCTCCATAAAGTTCTTCAGTTGTTTTGGCCATATCTTGCACCATTCTGTGGACCCGAGTCAGTATAGTGAACTAGAATGATCTTGCACACCCTGACTGTGTAACCTCACCATGCACGTAAACTTTTCCTACCTTTCTCACCTGTTTATGTGATGGACAAGGAAACAACTCAGCATGTACTGTTGACTTTGTGTGAAGTCACTTTTTCTCAATACAAGCGTCACGGAATGTCAAATGCACAAATGGAGAAACATAACTGTGTGTGTGTACACACACACACACACACACGAACACACACACACACACACACACACACACACACACACACACACACACACACACACGAACACACACACACGATCACACACACACCCTCACACAAACACACATATATATATATATATATATATATATATATATATATATATATATATATATATATATATATATATATATATATATATATATACATGCACGCACGCAGAGACGACTTGTCCATTGCCAGGGTTTTCTGCCCTCGCTGCATGACAGTTTTGTCGGTAAAGTCGTGCGATCTCGCGAGTTTCTGTGAACGTAAACCTTCAAGGCTGTTCTTAAATGGGCGAACAGAACTCTCGGCCTGCAAACCCTGCACGGGGGGATCGGCGAAGTGGGTTCGCGCTCCGTGGTTTCTTAACTGGACGAATTCCCGGCTCGCCGACTAGCTTCGGAGGGATTCAAGAATAAGTTTGAGGTTCCCAGAACATGTAGTGGGAACCAACCGGAATCTTCGCTATGATTGGCTGGTCAGAAAGAGCTCTTTCGTGCCGGGAGGCTTGTTATGTTGTGTAGCATAAGTAAACAAATTTTGTTCACCTTATTTTCCTTTTTGATTCGCGTGCAACACGCACATTTGTTTTCTTATTACTGACAGTGAGTGACACACATATACAGAAACCGTAATCAAAGAACATTGTTAACAGTAGGCCTATCTCTCAAAGCTTTACGTAGAATACATCAATAGTTAATTTAAACTGCTACATTATCTAAGTCGAAATGTGGGTCGAAATAACTTAAATTTGCCAAGTTCGAGCAGCTTGGTTCGGCCAGTGACGTATGCATATAATTACAATCGGTCAAGAAACAAAACCTTTGTTCGTCCGATGTCCCCGGACTCCAAACAAGTTCGAAGGGGATCCAATCGTACTTAATGTATACATGGTTCGCCGATGGAGTTCGCGAACCAGTGGTTCGTCCGGCCAGTTAAGCAATAATTTAGTTGTGGATGAATGAACGAGAAAAATTATTTTAATCGGGCCTTTGAACTCTCTTGAAGAAAGCGTGCGGATATGAAACATCACTGTCATCGAACGCTCACACACTTGCGGCATGCAGAGCCTTAGAGCATTCCTCGCAACAAGAGCAATGCCTATATGTTGGCATACAAGGATCTTCCATTTTAGAGTCTGGTAAATGCAGAAATCGTTAGTATTATTATTTTAAAGACACTGATTTTATCAAAACTGTGACGTGTGGAAATGTTCTCTTTTCTTTCTAATCGAACTCAAAGATGGTGTGTACTTTCTATGCGTATGAACTATGATACACGCGAATGTCTCTTGAATAAACTCCTGCGTGACATAAAGAACGTTGAGAAAGAAGAGAAAGTAACCTGGCCCAGATGATGCTCGTAACGAATATACCGTTTCGTGTATTTTACATTGTCCCTCTCACACATGGTTACGCGCCCTCAAGCCTGTTCTTAGTTTTCTTAACCATCCAGGCTTGAAGGCTGCCTATGTTGAAGCTCTCGTTTGTACGTCACGTCGGCATATCTCAACAAGTCGCTTTATTTCGGCCATGAATTTCGTGTTCTTTACAGATTTGTTGCTCTCGAATACGTTCAGTTGCCTTCAGACATAACAAGTTTTTCAAATCAAAACAAAAAGTCCAATAATTTAGCCTCCGGTAAAGACTGTTATTGGACAGTGACTCCACGGTCCCAAATAGTGCGTTTTCCCACTGCTCGCCCGAACACTCCAGTCAAGGCCAGCTTTAATTAACCTCCAAAAGTGAATTTCTCTTAGGTTACTTGCTGGATGTTAAGTAAACGCTGCGATACAGTCGGGTATCCCCGTACTGACGAGATTGTAACTTTGCCCTATCAGCGGGCCACGGAGCATTCGGTTTTCATCATTCTCTTTGCAGTCCATCTCATACAAGGTATGAAAACTTGATGTGAACGTTCCCTCGTGCTAGCACAAGGGCATCCATCTTGATGACACAGTTGGTATGAGAGTAGTGGGAAAGGGTATCCTGGTACACACCAGAGATCTTGAGCGCATCAGAAAGTGCTTGCTGCGAGGCCCTCGACCACGGGTAAGATCTCTGCCTTCGCATTCCGTCCCATCACACGCTTTTGCAGTGGGCCTCCAATGACTCGTAGCCCTGAGGAATTCCATTTGTGGACAAATCAAGTTGATACTGATGGAGAGTGTACCTAAGGAAGTTTATTTCAGTGAAGAATGTTACAGATCACCCACCTTGCTGCCTCTTCAGCATGAAATGCGTACAGGTCGCGTCTAAGCTGAGATCACATAAAGTATGTGCCACACATAGCACGCCACACAAAACCAAGTGCTCAAAAATGATACCACGTAAAACCCTAATCAATGGGAGGAAACAGAGCTGTCGATGAAAAAAAATAGATCGAAGGTTTCAACCAAGGATATACAACACATCTTATCACAATACAAATGGTCAATAGCTTCGGTATCAATGCAGGTATAAGCTGCTAACACATGGGAATAAGAATTATGCGGAATGTAAATTCCTATCACACAAAACGGAACTTGGAATGCGGAGAGACTAAGGAATACTACACGTAAATGACCGAATGCAGAATACTGCTACATCAGGAAACCGACACAATTAAACTGCGCATTCAACGTAAAACATCAAAACTTGAGAGCAGTTATCACAGTACACTGCTATCGTGACGAGGAGGAGAATGAGAGAAAAGAAGCTATGCAATGTGAAGAATAACACTATCACAGCACAACACCCAGTCCTTCCTAAGTCGGTCTACCAAACAGCAAGTGTGAAGACAAGGGATCGCCAGCCCAGGGAACTCTCCAGATCTGTGGGTCGTTCTCATGCATGCTTGCTTGATGCACGCGTGTGCAATCACCACGAATGGGCACGCTGCACGTACATGCATACTGCACGTGTTAGCATGCTGCATGCTCTGTGGATCACGTGCCTCATGCTGCTCGTATATACATGTTGTACATCAGTCACGTATTTCTATTTTGCGCGAGTGTGCATACTGCACATGATTCACACACCTATGCTGAACGTGGTTGCGTGCTTCACGCATCTCCATCCTACACGTCTCTGCATCCATGCGTAGGCACGTTGCACGAGATGCACACTGCTCCCTGGGACTGTGCCTGCACAACCTTGATATCACAGCTCCGCCACAAGCCTATCACCCTGAGGTCCCACAGACCTGGCAAGCTCTGTCCTCCCAAGGCTTTTCTCGGACAGACGTACTCCCTTCCTTTGAAAACTACAGACATTTACTTGACATTTAATGATATAACTTCACTGCTCAAACTGGCTTTCGATCTGGTCTCCTAGCTGGCCCTCTTCAGCCTCCTGTCCTTGCTTGTGCTGCTTTGTCGGTCAAAACAAATACCAGAATCGCAAGCGAAACGGCCCATCTACAAGGTGGGGGACGTATTCGGTAGGTTGTTTGCTGATAGATACAGTACAGTCTACCATTCTGCACGTTCGCCAAAAAATAGGAAAGACACTTTCATTTAAAAAAAAACATTTATACTCGCCTACAGTTTTTGGAAGGCGTTACTCTTTCCCTGTTCAAGTAGAAAAAAGCCCTGTACTTATCAAATTAGACCATCGCTGGAAAGACCAAGTACTAGTAGAAAAGCAGTTGATCACAATCTCATATACCCTATTCGCAAAACGCTATAAAATGAAGAGAACAAAAAATAATATTTTCCTTATCTTTCTATACAACATATAAATTCTGGACTGATTTCACACTCCTCATTCAAGCACACACAGAGGCTTTCCAACTACGTTCGTTTCAGTTCTGTGACATATAAGAAATTTTGTGTTTATAGCCATCCATAGACTTAGAAATGTAAGTTCACTCCCTGAAGAATCACAGGGATTCTTTCCTGAACGAGCTACAACAAGAGCACTGCCACTACTCGCTGCTCAACAACTTAACAATGTTCAGAGGAGTATTAAAGATCAGTGCTGTAATATTCCATTCTGTGAACCCGCGTCGGTAGTGTTTCGACGGCAGGCGAAGTCTCTAGTTGACTAGAATGGAAATAATCTTGATCCATATTTCAGAAACATATTCCTTTCTCACGATTTTTTTCCTCCATACAATACGATTGATACCCAGGGAACATGACTACACCAATGACATCGCTTTGCGGTTTTTCTTCGCTGTTTTTCCACGCACTCATAGAAATCTGTCCCGATCCACTAGCTTCTTAATCTCGCTTTGATGCACAGGGAAGAAGCCAATGCCGGAAGAAGCCAATGCCGAATTTTGCAGCAGCATTTCACAGGCAAACACCCCCAACCTCCAAGAATGGGTTCTGGTCAGACTGGGATTCCCAGTTATTTAGCTGTCTTTCGGGATCGCTAAGTGCCGTTACTGTCGAGCGCCTGTCGTGGGTACGTGAAACATGCTAACCTACCTCACAATCTGAGTAGAAAACTAAGGAAAGGAGAAATAACTTCCAGAGTATTAACACG
>JAWQFJ010035205.1:0-17104 GCA_034096865.1 Theodoxus fluviatilis | reverse complement strand
TGTGTGTGTGTGTGCCCCCAGGTTCAGCAAGGTTTCCCTGTGTGTGTGTGTGTGTGTGCCCCCAGGTTCAGCAAGGTTTCCCTGTGTGTGTGTGTGTGTGTGTGCCCCCAGGTTCAGCAAGGTTTCCCTGTGTGTGTGTGTGTGTGTGTGTGTGTGTGTGTGTGTGTGTGTGTGTGCCCCCAGGTTCAGCAAGGTTTCCCTGTGTGTGTGTGTGTGTGTGTGCCCCCAGGTTCAGCAAGGGTTTCCCTGTGTGTGTGTGTGTGTGTGTGTGTGTGTGTGTGTGTGTGTGTGTGTGTGTGCCCCCAGGTTCAGCAAGGAGTTTTCCCTGTGTGTGTGTGTGTGCCCCCAGGTTCAGCAAGGAGTTTTCCCTGTGTGTGTGTGTGTGTGTGTGTGTGCCCCCAGGTTCAGCAAGGTTTCCCTGTGTGTGTGTGTGTGTGTGTGTGTGTGTGTGTGTGTGTGTGTGTGTGTGTGTGTGTGCCCCCAGGTTCAGCAAGGTTTCCCTGTGTGTGTGTGTGTGTGTGTGCCCCCAGGTTCAGCAAGGTTTCCCTGTGTGTGTGTGTGTGTGCCCCCAGGTTCAGCAAGGAGTTTTCCCTGTGTGTGTGTGTGTGTGTGTGTGTGTGTGTGTGTGTGTGTGTGTGTGTGTGTGTGTGCCCCCAGGTTCAGCAAGGTTTCCCTGTGTGTGTGTGTGTGTGTGTGCCCCCAGGTTCAGCAAGGAGTTTTCCCTGTGTGTGTGTGTGTGTGTGTGTGTGTGTGTGCCCCCAGGTTCAGCAAGGTTTCCCTGTGTGTGTGTGTGTGTGTGTGCCCCCAGGTTCAGCAAGGTTTCTCTGTGTGTGTGTGTGTGTGCCCCCAGGTTCAGCAAGGTTTCCCTGTGTGTGTGTGTGCCCCCAGGTTCAGCAAGGAGTTTTCCCTGTGTGTGTGTGTGTGTGTGTGTGTGTGTGTGTGTGTGTGTGTGCCCCCAGGTTCAGCAAGGAGTTTTCCCTGTGTGTGTGTGTGTGTGTGTGTGTGTGTGTGTGTGTGCCCCCAGGTTCAGCAAGGTTTCCCTGTGTGTGTGTGTGTGTGTGTGCCCCCAGGTTCAGCAAGGAGTTTTCCCTGTGTGTGTGTGTGTGTGTGTGTGCCCCCAGGTTCAGCAAGGAGTTTTCCCTGTGTGTGTGTGTGTGCCCCCAGGTTCAGCAAGGTTTCCCTCTGTGTGTGTGTGTGTGTGTGTGTGTGTGTGTGTGTGTGTGTGTGTGTCCCCAGGTTCAGCAAGGAGTTTTCCCTGTGTGTGTGTGTGTGTGTGTGTGTGTGTG
This sequence comes from Theodoxus fluviatilis, assembly GCA_034096865.1. NCBI lineage: Eukaryota > Metazoa > Mollusca > Gastropoda > Cycloneritida > Neritidae > Theodoxus > Theodoxus fluviatilis. Next base: position 15,818 of record JAWQFJ010035205.1, on the reverse strand, counting down.
TGTGTGTATGTGTGTGTGCCCCCAGGTTCAGCAAGGTTTCCCTCTGTGTGTGTGTGTGTGTGCCCCCAGGTTCAGCAAGGTTTCCCTGTGTGTGTGTGTGTGTGTGTGCCCCCAGGTTCAGCAAGGTTTCCCTGTGTGTGTGTGTGTGTGTGTGTGTGCCCCCAGGTTCAGCAAGGTTTCCCTGTGTGTGTGTGTGCCCCCAGGTTCAGCAAGGAGTTTTCCCTGTGTGTGTGTGTGTGCCCCCAGGTTCAGCAAGGTTTCCCTGTGTGTGTGTGTGTGTGTGTGTGTGTGCCCCCAGGTTCAGCAAGGTTTCCCTGTGTGTGTGTGTGTGTGTGTACCCCCAGGTTCAGCAAGGTTTCCCTGTGTGTGTGTGTGCCCCCAGGTTCAGCAAGGAGTTTTCCCTGTGTGTGTGTGTGTGCCCCCAGGTTCAGCAAGGTTTCCCTGTGTGTGTGTGTGTGTGTGTGTGTGTGCCCCCAGGTTCAGCAAGGTTTCCCTGTGTGTGTGTGTGTGTGTGTGCCCCCAGGTTCAGCAAGGTTTCCCTGTGTGTGTGTGTGCCCCCAGGTTCAGCAAGGAGTTTTCCCTGTGTGTGTGTGTGTGTGTGTGTGTGTGTGTGTGTGTGTGTGTGTGTGCCCCCAGGTTCAGCAAGGTTTCCCTGTGTGTGTGTGTGTGTGCCCCCAGGTTCAGCAAGGAGTTTTCCCTGTGTGTGTGTGTGTGCCCCCAGGTTCAGCAAGGAGTTTTCCCTGTGTGTGTGTGTGTGCCCCCAGGTTCAGCAAGGTTTCCCTGTGTGTGTGTGTGTGTGTGTGTGTGTGTGTGTGTGTGCCCCCAGGTTCAGCAAGGAGTTTTCCCTGTGTGTGTGTGTGTGTGTGCCCCCAGGTTCAGCAAGGTTTCCCTGTGTGTGTGTGTGTGTGTGTGTGTGTGCCCCCAGGTTCAGCAAGGAGTTTTCCCTGTGTGTGTGTGTGTGCCCCCAGGTTCAGCAAGGTTTCCCTGTGTGTGTGTGTGTGTGTGTGTGTGTGTGTGTGTGCCCCCAGGTTCAGCAAGGTTTCCCTGTGTGTGTGTGTGTGTGTGTGTGTGCCCCCAGGTTCAGCAAGGAGTTTTCCCTGTGTGTGTGTGTGTGCCCCCAGGTTCAGCAAGGAGTTTTCCCTGTGTGTGTGTGTGTGCCCCCAGGTTCAGCAAGGAGTTTTCCCTGTGTGTGTGTGTGTGCCCCCAGGTTCAGCAAGGAGTTTTCCCTGTGTGTGTGTGTGTGTGCCCCCAGGTTCAGCAAGGTTTCCCTGTGTGTGTGTGTGTGTGTGTGTGCCCCCAGGTTCAGCAAGGAGTTTTCCCTGTGTGTGTGTGTGTGTGTGTGTGTGCCCCCAGGTTCAGCAAGGTTTCCCTGTGTGTGTGTGTGTGTGTGCCCCCAGGTTCAGCAAGGAGTTTTCCCTGTGTGTGTGTGTGTGTGTGTGTGTGTGCCCCCAGGTTCAGCAAGGTTTCCCTGTGTGTGTGTGTGTGTGTGTGCCCCCAGGTTCAGCAAGGAGTTTTCCCTGTGTGTGTGTGTGTGTGCCCCAGGTTCAGCAAGGTTTCCCTGTGTGTGTGTGTGTGTGTGTGTGTGTGTGTGTGTGTGTGTATGTGTGTGTGCCCCCAGGTTCAGCAAGGTTTCCCTGTGTGTGTGTGTATGTGTGTGTGTGTGTATGTGTGTGTGCCCCCAGGTTCAGCAAGGTTTCCCTGTGTGTGTGTGTATGTGTGTGTGTGTGTGCCCCCAGATTCAGCAAGGTTTCCCTGTGTGTGTGTGTATGTGTGTGTGTGTGTGCCCCCAGGTTCAGCAAGGTTTCCCTGTGTGTGTGTGTGTGTGCCCCCAGGTTCAGCAAGGTTTCCCTGTGTGTGTGTGTGTGCCCCCAGGTTCAGCAAGGTTTCCCTGTGTGTGTGTGTGTGTGTGTGCCCCCAGGTTCAGCAAGGTTTCCCTGTGTGTGTGTGTGTGTGTGTGTGTGTGTGCCCCCAGGTTCAGCAAGGTTTCCCTGTGTGTGTGTGTGTGTGCCCCCAGGTTCAGCAAGATTTCCCTCTGTGTGTGTGTGTGTGTGTGCCCCCAGGTTCAGCAAGGAGTTTTCCCTGTGTGTGTGTGTGTGCCCCCAGGTTCAGCAAGGAGTTTTCCCTGTGTGTGTGTGTGTGTGTGTGTGTGTGTGTGTGTGTGTGTGTGTGTGTGTGTGTGTGTGTGTGCCCCCAGGTTCAGCAGGGAGTTTTCCCTGTGTGTGTGTGTGTGTGTGTGTGTGTGTGTGTGTGTGTGTGTGCCCCCAGGTTCAGCAAGGAGTTTTCCCTGTGTGTGTGTGTGTGCCCCCAGGTTCAGCAAGGAGTTTTCCCTGTGTGTGTGTGTGTGTGTGTGTGTGTGCCCCCAGGTTCAGCAAGGAGTTTTCCCTGTGTGTGTGTGTGTGTGTGTGCCCCCAGGTTCAGCAAGGAGTTTTCCCTGTGTGTGTGTGTGTGTGTGTGTGTGCCCCCAGGTTCAGCAAGGAGTTTTCCCTGTGTGTGTGTGTGTGTGTGTGTGTGTGTGTGTGTGTGTGTGCCCCCAGGTTCAGCAAGGTTTCCCTCTGTGTGTGTGTGTGTGTGTGTGTGTGTGTGTGTGTGTGTGTGTGTGTGTGTGTGTGTGTGTGTGTGTGTGTGCCCCAGGTTTCAGAAATGAGTTTTCCCTGTGTGTGTGTGTGTGTGTGTGTGTGTGTGTGTGTGCCCCCAGGTTCAGCAAGGTTTCCCTGTGTGTGTGTGTGTGTGTGTGTGTGCCCCCAGGTTCAGCAAGGAGTTTTCCCTGTGTGTGTGTGTGTGTGTGCCCCCAGGTTCAGCAAGGTTTCCCTGTGTGTGTGTGTGTGTGTGTGCCCCCAGGTTCAGCAAGGAGTTTTCCCTGTGTGTGTGTGTGTGTGTGTGTGTGTGTGTGTGTGTGTGTGTGTGTGTGTGTGTGTGTGTGTGTGTGCCCCCAGGTTCAGCAAGGAGTTTTCCCTGTGTGTGTGTGTGTGCCCCCAGGTTCAGCAAGGAGTTTTCCCTGTGTGTGTGTGTGTGCCCCCAGGTTCAGCAAGGAGTTTTCCCTGTGTGTGTGTGTGTGTGTGTGTGTGTGCCCCCAGGTTCAGCAAGGAGTTTTCCCTGTGTGTGTGTGTGTGCCCCCAGGTTCAGCAAGGAGTTTTCCCTGTGTGTGTGTGTGTGCCCCCAGGTTCAGCAAGGAGTTTTCCCTGTGTGTGTGTGTGTGCCCCCAGGTTCAGCAAGGAGTTTTCCCTGTGTGTGTGTGTGTGTGTGTGTGTGTGTGTGTGTGTGTGTGCCCCCAGGTTCAGCAAGGTTTCCCTGTGTGTGTGTGTATGTGTGTGTGTGTGTGCCCCCAGATTCAGCAAGGTTTCCCTGTGTGTGTGAGGTTCAGCAAGGTTTCCCTGTGTGTGTGTGTGTGTGTGTGCCCCCAGGTTCAGCAAGGTTTCCCTGTGTGTGTGTGTGTGTTGTGTGTTGTGTGTGTGTCTGCCCCCAGGTTCAGCAAGGGTTTCCCTGTGTGTGTGTGTGTGTGTGCCCCCAGGTTCAGCAAGGTTTCCCTGTGTGTGGGTGTGTGTGTGTGTGTGTGTGTGTGTGTGTGTGTGGTGTGGTGCCCCCAGGTTCAGCAAGGAGTTTTCCCTGTGTGTGTGTGGTGTGCCCCCAGGTTCAGCAAGGAGTTTTCCCTGTGTGTGTGTGTGTGTGCCCCAGGTTCGCAAGGTTTCCTCTGTGTGTGTGTGTGTGCCCCAGGTCAGCAAGGTTCCCTGTGTGTGTGTGTGTGTGTGTGTGTGTGGTGTGTGTGTGTGTGTGTGTGTGTGTGTGCGTGCCCCAGGTTCAGCAAGAGTTTTCCCTGTGTGTGTGTGTGTGTGTGCCCCCAGGTTCAGCAAGGTTTCCCTGTGTGTGTGTGTGTGTGTGTGTGTGTGTGTGTGTGTGTGTGTGGTGTGTGTGATGTGTGTGTGTGTGTGTGTGTGCCCCCAGGTTCAGCAAGGAGTTTTCCCTGTGTGTGTGTGTGTGTGTGTGTGTGTGTGTGTGTGTGCCCCCAGGTTCAGCAAGGTTTCCCTGTGTGTGTGTGTGTGTGTGCCCCCAGGTTCAGCAAGGAGTTTTCCCTGTGTGTGTGTGTGTGTGTGTGTGTGTGTGTGTGTGTGTGTGTGTGTGTGTGTGTGCCCCCAGGTTCAGCAAGGAGTTTTCCCTGTGTGTGTGTGTGTGTGTGTTTGTGTTGTGCCCCCAGGTTCAGCAAGGTTTCCCTGTGTGTGTGTGTGTGTGTGTGTGTGTGTGTGTGTGTGTGTGTTGTGTGTGTGTGTGTGTGCCCCCAGGTTCAGCAAGGAGTTTTCCCTGTGTGTGGTGTGTGTGGTGCCCCAGGTTCAGCAAGGAGTTTTCCCTGTGTTGTGTGGTGTGTGTGCCCCCAGGTTCAGCAAGAGTTTCCCTCTGTGTTGTGTGTGTGTGCCCCCAGGTTCAGCAAGGAGTTTCCCGTGTGTGTGTGGTGTGTGGTGTGTGGTGTGTGTGTGTGTGTGTGTGCCCCCAGGTTCAGCAAGGAGTTTTCCTGTGTGTGTGTGTGTGTGTGCCCCCAGGTTCAGCAAGGAGTTTTCCCTGTGTGTGTGTGTGTGTGTGTGTGCCCCCAGGTTCAGCAAGGTTTCCCTGTGTGTGTGTGTGTGTGTGTGTGTGTGTGCCCCCAGGTTCAGCAAGGTTTCCCTGTGTGTGTGTGTGTGTGTGTGTGTGTGCCCCCAGGTTCAGCAAGGAGTTTTCCCTGTGTGTGTGTGTGTGTGTGTGTGTGTGTGTGTGTGCCCCCAGGTTCAGCAAGGTTTCCCTGTGTGTGTGTGTGTGTGTGCCCCCAGGTTCAGCAAGGAGTTTTCCCTGTGTGTGTGTGTGTGCCCCCAGGTTCAGCAAGGAGTTTTCCCTGTGTGTGTGTGTGTGTGTGCCCCCAGGTTCAGCAAGGAGTTTTCCCTGTGTGTGTGTGTGTGTGTGCCCCCAGGTTCAGCAAGGGGTTTTCCCTGTGTGTGTGTGTGTGTGTGTGTGTGTGTGACCCCAGGTTCAGCAAGGATTTTCCCTGTGTGTGTGTGTGTGTGTGCCCCCAGGTTCAGAAATGAGTTTTCCCTGTGTGTGTGTGTGTGTGTGCCCCCAGGTTCAGCAAGGTGTTTTAACAGTGTGTGTGTGTGTGTGTGTCCCCAGTTTTAGCAAGGTGTTTCCCGTGTGTGTGTGTGTGTGTGTGCCCCCAGGTTCAGCAAGGAGTTTTCCCTGTGTGTGTGTGTGTGTGTGTGTGTGTGTGTGTGTGTGTGTGTGCCCCCAGGTTCAGCAAGGAGTTTTCCCTGTGTGTGTGTGTGTGTGTGTGTGTGTGCCCCCAGGTTCAGCAAGGAGTTTTCCCTGTGTGTGTGTGTGGGTGGTGTGTGTGTGTGTGTGTGTGTGTGTGTGCCCCCAGGTTCAGCAAGGATTCCCTGTGTGTGTGTGTGTGTGAGGTGTGTGCCCCCAGGTTCAGCAAGGTTTCCCTGTGTGTGTGTGTGTGCCCCCAGGTTCAGCAAGGAGTTTTCCCTGTGTGTGTGTGTGGTGTGTGTGTGTGTGTGTGTGTGTGTGTGTGTGTGTGCCCCCAGGTTCAGCAAGGTTTCCCTGTGTGTGTGTGTGTGTGTGTGCCCCCAGGTTCAGCAAGGAGTTTTCCCTGTGTGTGTGTGGTGTGTGTGTGTGTGTGTGCCCCCAGGTTCAGCAAGGAGTTTTCCCTGTGTGTGTGTGTGTGTGTGCCCCCAGGTTCAGCAAGGAGTTTTCCCTGTGTGTGTGTGTGTGTGTGTGTGCCCCCAGGTTCAGCAAGGTTTCCCTGTGTGTGTGTGTGTGCCCCCAGGTTCAGCAAGGTTTCCCTGTGTGTGTGTGTGTGTGTGTGTGTGTGTGTGTGTGTGTGTGTGCCCCCAGGTTCAGCAAGGAGTTTTCCCTGTGTGTGTGTGTGTGTGTGTGTGTGTGTGTGGTGTGTGTGTGCCCCCAGGTTCAGCAAGGTTTCCCTGTGTGTGTGTGTGTGTGTGCCCCCAGGTTCAGCAAGGTTTCCCTGTGTGTGTGTGTGTGTGTGTGCCCCCAGGTTCAGCAAGGTTTCCCTGTGTGTGTGTGTGTGTGTGCCCCCAGGTTCAGCAAGGTTTCCCTGTGTGTGTGTGTGTGTGTGTGTGTGTGCCCCCAGGTTCAGCAAGGTTTCCCTGTGTGTGTGTGTGTGCCCCCAGGTTCAGCAAGGTTTCCCTGTGTGTGTGTGTGCCCCCAGGTTCAGCAAGGTTTCCCTGTGTGTGTGTGTGTGTGCCCCCAGGTTCAGCAAGGTTTCCCTGTGTGTGTGTGTGTGTGTGTGTGCCCCCAGGTTCAGCAAGGAGTTTTCCCTGTGTGTGTGTGCCCCCAGGTTCAGCAAGGAGTTTTCCCTGTGTGTGTGTGTGTGCCCCCAGGTTCAGCAAGGAGTTTCCCTGTGTGTGTGTGTGTGTGTGTGTGTGTGCCCCCAGGTTCAGCAAGGTTTCCCTGTGTGTGTGTGTGTGTGTGCCCCCAGGTTCAGCAAGGAGTTTTCCCTGTGTGTGTGTGTGCCCCCAGGTTCAGCAAGGAGTTTTCCCTGTGTGTGTGTGTGTGTGTGTGTGCCCCCAGGTTCAGCAAGGTTTCCCTGTGTGTGTGTGTGTGTGCCCCCAGGTTCAGCAAGGAGTTTTCCCTGTGTGTGTGTGTGTGCCCCCAGGTTCAGCAAGGAGTTTTCCCTGTGTGTGTGTGTGTGCCCCCAGGTTCAGCAAGGTTTCCCTGTGTGTGTGTGTGTGTGTGTGTGTGTGTGTGTGTGTGTGCCCCCAGGTTCAGCAAGGAGTTTTCCCTGTGTGTGTGTGTGTGTGTGCCCCCAGGTTCAGCAAGGTTTCCCTGTGTGTGTGTGTGTGTGTGTGTGTGTGCCCCCAGGTTCAGCAAGGAGTTTTCCCTGTGTGTGTGTGTGTGCCCCCAGGTTCAGCAAGGTTTCCCTGTGTGTGTGTGTGTGTGTGTGTGTGTGTGTGTGTGCCCCCAGGTTCAGCAAGGTTTCCCTGTGTGTGTGTGTGTGTGTGCCCCCAGGTTCAGCAAGGAGTTTTCCCTGTGTGTGTGTGTGTGTGCCCCCAGGTTCAGCAAGGAGTTTTCCCTGTGTGTGTGTGTGTGCCCCCAGGTTCAGCAAGGAGTTTTCCCTGTGTGTGTGTGTGTGCCCCCAGGTTCAGCAAGGAGTTTTCCCTGTGTGTGTGTGTGTGTGTGCCCCCAGGTTCAGCAAGGTTTCCCTGTGTGTGTGTGTGTGTGTGTGTGCCCCCAGGTTCAGCAAGGAGTTTTCCCTGTGTGTGTGTGTGTGTGTGTGTGTGCCCCCAGGTTCAGCAAGGTTTCCCTGTGTGTGTGTGTGTGTGTGTGCCCCCAGGTTCAGCAAGGAGTTTTCCCTGTGTGTGTGTGTGTGTGTGTGTGTGTGCCCCCAGGTTCAGCAAGGTTTCCCTGTGTGTGTGTGTGTGTGTGTGCCCCCAGGTTCAGCAAGGAGTTTTCCCTGTGTGTGTGTGTGTGTGCCCCCAGGTTCAGCAAGGTTTCCCTGTGTGTGTGTGTGTGTGTGTGTGTGTGTGTGTGTGTGTGTATGTGTGTGTGCCCCCAGGTTCAGCAAGGTTTCCCTGTGTGTGTGTGTATGTGTGTGTGTGTGTATGTGTGTGTGCCCCCAGGTTCAGCAAGGTTTCCCTGTGTGTGTGTGTATGTGTGTGTGTGTGTGCCCCCAGATTCAGCAAGGTTTCCCTGTGTGTGTGTGTATGTGTGTGTGTGTGTGCCCCCAGGTTCAGCAAGGTTTCCCTGTGTGTGTGTGTGTGTGCCCCCAGGTTCAGCAAGGTTTCCCTGTGTGTGTGTGTGTGCCCCCAGGTTCAGCAAGGTTTCCCTGTGTGTGTGTGTGTGTGTGTGCCCCCAGGTTCAGCAAGGTTTCCCTGTGTGTGTGTGTGTGTGTGTGTGTGTGTGCCCCCAGGTTCAGCAAGGTTTCCCTGTGTGTGTGTGTGTGTGCCCCCAGGTTCAGCAAGATTTCCCTCTGTGTGTGTGTGTGTGTGTGCCCCCAGGTTCAGCAAGGAGTTTTCCCTGTGTGTGTGTGTGTGCCCCCAGGTTCAGCAAGGAGTTTTCCCTGTGTGTGTGTGTGTGTGTGTGTGTGTGTGTGTGTGTGTGTGTGTGTGTGTGTGTGTGTGTGTGCCCCCAGGTTCAGCAGGGAGTTTTCCCTGTGTGTGTGTGTGTGTGTGTGTGTGTGTGTGTGTGTGTGTGTGCCCCCAGGTTCAGCAAGGAGTTTTCCCTGTGTGTGTGTGTGTGCCCCCAGGTTCAGCAAGGAGTTTTCCCTGTGTGTGTGTGTGTGTGTGTGTGTGTGCCCCCAGGTTCAGCAAGGAGTTTTCCCTGTGTGTGTGTGTGTGTGTGTGCCCCCAGGTTCAGCAAGGAGTTTTCCCTGTGTGTGTGTGTGTGTGTGTGTGTGCCCCCAGGTTCAGCAAGGAGTTTTCCCTGTGTGTGTGTGTGTGTGTGTGTGTGTGTGTGTGTGTGTGTGCCCCCAGGTTCAGCAAGGTTTCCCTCTGTGTGTGTGTGTGTGTGTGTGTGTGTGTGTGTGTGTGTGTGTGTGTGTGTGTGTGTGTGTGTGTGTGTGTGTGCCCCCAGGTTCAGCAGGGAGTTTTCCCTGTGTGTGTGTGTGTGTGTGTGTGTGTGTGTGTGTGCCCCCAGGTTCAGCAAGGTTTCCCTCTGTGTGTGTGTGTGTGTGTGTGTGCCCCCAGGTTCAGCAAGGAGTTTTCCCTGTGTGTGTGTGTGTGTGTGTCCCCAGGTTCAGCAAGGTTTCCCTGTGTGTGTGTGTGTGTGTGTGCCCCCAGGTTCAGCAGGGAGTTTTCCCTGTGTGTGTGTGTGTGTGTGTGTGTGTGTGTGTGTGTGTGTGTGTGTGTGTGTGTGTGTGTGTGTGTGCCCCCAGGTTCAGCAAGGAGTTTTCCCTGTGTGTGTGTGTGTGCCCCCAGGTTCAGCAAGGAGTTTTCCCTGTGTGTGTGTGTGTGCCCCCAGGTTCAGCAAGGAGTTTTCCCTGTGTGTGTGTGTGTGTGTGTGTGTGTGCCCCCAGGTTCAGCAAGGAGTTTTCCCTGTGTGTGTGTGTGTGCCCCCAGGTTCAGCAAGGAGTTTTCCCTGTGTGTGTGTGTGTGCCCCCAGGTTCAGCAAGGAGTTTTCCCTGTGTGTGTGTGTGTGTGCCCCCAGGTTCAGCAAGGAGTTTTCCCTGTGTGTGTGTGTGTGTGTGTGTGTGTGTGTGTGTGTGTGTGCCCCCAGGTTCAGCAAGGTTTCCCTGTGTGTGCTGTGTGTGTGTGTGCCCCAGGTTCAGCAAGGTTTCCTGTGGTGGTGTGTGTGTGTGTGTGCCCCCAGGTTCAGTATGGTGTCCTGTGTGTGTGTGTGTGTGCCCCCAGGTTCAGTACATGTTAGCAGGTTTCCCTGTGTGTGTGTGTGTGTGTGTGCCCCCAGGTTCAGCAAGGTTTCCCTTGTGTGTGTTGTGTGTGTGTTGGTGTGCCCCCAGGTTCAGCAAGGTTTCCCTGGGTGTGTGTGTGTGTGCCCCCAGGTCACAAGTTTTCCCTGTGTGTGTGTGTGTGTGTGTGTTGTGGGGTGTGTTGTGTTTGGGCCCCCAGGTTTCAGCAGAGTTTTCCCTGTGTGTGTGTGTGTGCCCCCAGTTCACAAGGTTTCCTGTGTGTGTGTTTGTTGCCCCCAGGTTCAGCAAGGTTTCCCTGTGGTGTGTGTGTGTGTGTGCCCCAGGTTCAGCAAGGTTTCCCTGTGTGTGTGTGTGTGTGGTGTGTGTGTGTGTGGTGTGTGTGTGTGTGTGCCCCCAGGTCAGCAAGGTTTCCCGTGTGTGGTGTGTGTGTGTGTGTGCCCCCAGGTTCAGCAAGGTTTCCCTGTGTGTTGTGTGTGTGTGTGTGTGTGTGTGTGTGTGTGTGTGTGTGTGTGTGGTTGTGCCCCCAGGTTCAGCAAGGAGTTTTCCCTGTGTGTGTGTGTGTGGCCTCCAGGTTCAGCATGGAGTTTTCCCTGTGTGTGTGTGTGGGCCCCCAGGTTCAGCCAGGTTTCCCTGTGTGTGTGTGTGTGTGTGTGTGTGTGTGTGTGTGTTGTGTGTGTGTGTGTGTGCCCCCAGGTTCAGCAAGGAGTTTTCCCTGTGTGTGTGTGTGTGTGTGTGCCCCCAGGTTCAGCAAGGTTTCCCTGTGTGTGTGTGTGTGTGCCCCCAGGTTCAGCAAGGAGTTTCCCTGTGTGTGTGTGTGTGTGTGTGTGTGGTGTTGTGTGTTGGTGTTGTGTGTGTGTGGGTGTGTGTGTGTGCCCCCAGGTTCAGCAAGGTTTCCCTGTGTGTGTGTGTGTGTGTGTGCCTCCAGGTTCAGCAAGGAGTTTCCCTTGTGTGTGTGTGTGTGTGTGCCCCCATTAGAAGGTTTCGTGTGTGTGGTGTGTGTGTGCCCCCAGGTTCAGCAAGGTTTCCCTGTGTGTGTGTGTGTGTGTGTGTGCCCCCAGGTTCAGCAAGGTTTCCCTGTGTGTGTGTGTGTGTGCCCCCAGGTTCAGCAAGGAGTTTTCCCTGTGTGTGTGTGTGTGTGTGTGCCCCCAGGTTCAGCAAGGTTTCCCTGTGTGTGTGTGTGTGCCCCCAGGTTCAGCAAGGAGTTTTCCCTGTGTGTGTGTGTGTGGTGTGTGTGTGTGTGTGTGCCCCCAGTATCAGCAAGGTTTCCCTGTGTGTGTGTGTGTGTGTGTGCCCCCAGGTTCAGCAAGGAGTTTTCCCTGTGTGTGTGTGTGTGGGTGTGTGCCCCCAGGTTCAGCAAGGAGTTTTCCTGTGTGTGTGGTGTGCCACCAGGTTCAGCAAAGGTTTCCCTTGTGTGTGTGTGTGTGTGTGTGTGTGTGTGTGTGTGTGTGTGTCCCCAGGTTCAGCAAGGAGTTTTCCCTGTGTGTGTGTGTGTGTGTGTGTGTGTGTGTGTGTATGTGTGTGTGCCCCAAGGTTGAGAAATGTTTCCCTGTGTGTGTGTGTGTGTGTGCCCCCAGGTTCAGCAAGGTTTCCCTGTGTGTGTGTGTGTGTGTGTGTGCCCCCAGGTTCAGCAAGGTTTCCCTGTGTGTGTGTGTGTGTGGTGTGCCCCCAGGTTCAGCAAGGTTTCCCTGGTGTGTGGTGCCCCAGGTCGCAAGGAGTTTCCCTGTGTGTGTGTGTGTGCCCCCAGGTTCAGCAAGGTTTCCCTGTGTGTGTGTGTGTGTGTGTGTGTGTGCCCCCAGGTTCAGCAAGGTTTCCCTGTGTGTGTGTGTGTGTGTGTGTGCCCCCAGGTTCAGCAAGGTTTCCCTGTGTGTGTGTGTGCCCCCAGGTTCAGCAAGGAGTTTTCCCTGTGTGTGTGTGTGTGCCCCAGGTTCACCATGGTGTCCCTGTGTGTGTGTGTGTGTGTGTGTGTGTGCCCCCAGGTTCAGCAAGGTTTCCCTGTGTGTGTGTGTGTGTGTGTGCCCCCAGGTTCAGCAAGGTTTCCCTGTGTGTGTGTGTGCCCCCAGGTTCAGCAAGGAGTTTTCCCTGTGTGTGTGTGTGTGTGTGTGTGTGTGTGTGTGTGTGTGTGTGTGTGTGCCCCCAGGTTCAGCAAGGTTTCCTGTGTGTGTGTGTGTGTGCCCCCAGGTTCAGCAAGGAGTTTTCCCTGTGTGTGTGTGTGTGCCCCCAGGTTCAGCAAGGAGTTTTCCCTGTGTGTGTGTGTGTGCCCCCAGGTTCAGCAAGGTTTCCCTGTGTGTGTGTGTGTGTGTGTGTGTGTGTGTGTGTGTGCCCCCAGGTTCAGCAAGGAGTTTTCCCTGTGTGTGTGTGTGTGTGCCCCCAGGTTCAGCAAGGTTTCCCTGTGTGTGTGTGTGTGTGTGTGTGTGTGCCCCCAGGTTCAGCAAGGAGTTTTCCCTGTGTGTGTGTGTGTGCCCCCAGGTTCAGCAAGGTTTCCCTGTGTGTGTGTGTGTGTGTGTGTGTGTGTGTGTGCCCCCAGGTTCAGCAAGGTTTCCCTGTGTGTGTGTGTGTGTGTGTGTGCCCCCAGGTTCAGCAAGGAGTTTTCCCTGTGTGTGTGTGTGTGCCCCCAGGTTCAGCAAGGAGTTTTCCCTGTGTGTGTGTGTGTGCCCCCAGGTCAGCAAGGAGTTTTCCCTGTGCGTGTGTGTGTGTGCCCCAGGTTCAGCAAGGTTTCCCTGTGTGTGTGTGTGTGTGTGTGTGCCCCCAGGTTCAGCAAGGAGTTTTCCCTGTGTGTGTGTGTGTGTGTGTGTGTGCCCCCAGGTTCAGCAAGGTTTCCCTGTGTGTGTGTGTGTGTGTGCCCCCAGGTTCAGCAAGGAGTTTTCCCTGTGTGTGTGTGTGTGTGTGTGTGTGCCCCCAGGTTCAGCAAGGTTTCCCTGTGTGTGTGTGTGTGTGTGTGCCCCCAGGTTCAGCAAGGAGTTTTCCCTGTGTGTGTGTGTGTGTGCCCCCAGGTTCAGCAAGGTTTCCCTGTGTGTGTGTGTGTGTGTGTGTGTGTGTGTGTGTGTGTGTATGTGTGTGTGCCCCCAGGTTCAGCAAGGTTTCCCTGTGTGTGTGTGTATGTGTGTGTGTGTGTATGTGTGTGTGCCCCCAGGTTCAGCAAGGTTTCCCTGTGTGTGTGTGTATGTGTGTGTGTGTGTGCCCCCAGATTCAGCAAGGTTTCCCTGTGTGTGTGTGTATGTGTGTGTGTGTGTGCCCCCAGGTTCAGCAAGGTTTCCCTGTGTGTGTGTGTGTGCCCCCAGGTTCAGCAAGGTTTCCCTGTGTGTGTGTGTGTGCCCCCAGGTTCAGCAAGGTTTCCCTGTGTGTGTGTGTGTGTGTGTGCCCCCAGGTTCAGCAAGGTTTCCCTGTGTGTGTGTGTGTGTGTGTGTGTGTGTGCCCCCAGGTTCAGCAAGGTTTCCCTGTGTGTGTGTGTGTGTGCCCCCAGGTTCAGCAAGATTTCCCTCTGTGTGTGTGTGTGTGTGTGCCCCCAGGTTCAGCAAGGAGTTTTCCCTGTGTGTGTGTGTGTGCCCCCAGGTTCAGCAAGGAGTTTTCCCTGTGTGTGTGTGTGTGTGTGTGTGTGTGTGTGTGTGTGTGTGTGTGTGTGTGTGTGTGTGTGTGCCCCCAGGTTCAGCAGGGAGTTTTCCCTGTGTGTGTGTGTGTGTGTGTGTGTGTGTGTGTGTGTGTGTGTGCCCCCAGGTTCAGCAAGGAGTTTTCCCTGTGTGTGTGTGTGTGCCCCCAGGTTCAGCAAGGAGTTTTCCCTGTGTGTGTGTGTGTGTGTGTGTGTGTGCCCCCAGGTTCAGCAAGGAGTTTTCCCTGTGTGTGTGTGTGTGTGTGTGCCCCCAGGTTCAGCAAGGAGTTTTCCCTGTGTGTGTGTGTGTGTGTGTGTGTGCCCCCAGGTTCAGCAAGGAGTTTTCCCTGTGTGTGTGTGTGTGTGTGTGTGTGTGTGTGTGTGTGTGTGCCCCCAGGTTCAGCAAGGTTTCCCTCTGTGTGTGTGTGTGTGTGTGTGTGTGTGTGTGTGTGTGTGTGTGTGTGTGTGTGTGTGTGTGTGTGTGTGTGCCCCAGGTTTCATCAAGGTTTTTTCCCTGTGTGTGTGTGTGTGTGTGTGTGTGTGTGTGTGTGCCCCCAGGTTCAGCAAGGTTTCCCTCTGTGTGTGTGTGTGTGTGTGTGTGCCCCCAGGTTCAGCAAGGAGTTTTCCCTGTGTGTGTGTGTGTGTGCCCCCAGGTTCAGCAAGGTTTCCCTGTGTGTGTGTGTGTGTGTGTGCCCCCAGGTTCAGCAAGGAGTTTTCCCTGTGTGTGTGTGTGTGTGTGTGTGTGTGTGTGTGTGTGTGTGTGTGTGTGTGTGTGTGTGTGTGTGTGCCCCCAGGTTCAGCAAGGAGTTTTCCCTGTGTGTGTGTGTGTGCCCCCAGGTTCAGCAAGGAGTTTTCCCTGTGTGTGTGTGTGTGCCCCCAGGTTCAGCAAGGAGTTTTCCCTGTGTGTGTGTGTGTGTGTGTGTGTGTGCCCCCAGGTTCAGCAAGGAGTTTTCCCTGTGTGTGTGTGTGTGCCCCCAGGTTCAGCAAGGAGTTTTCCCTGTGTGTGTGTGTGTGCCCCCAGGTTCAGCAAGGAGTTTTCCCTGTGTGTGTGTGTGTCCCCAGGTTCAGCAAGGAGTTTTCCCTGTGTGTGTGTGTGTGTGCCCCCAGGTTCAGCAAGGAGTTTTCCCTGTGTGTGTGTGTGTGTGTGTGCCCCCAGGTTCAGTATGGTGTCCTGTGTGTGTGCTGTGTGTGTGTGTGTGCCCCCAGGTTCAGCAGGTTTCCCTTGTGTGTGTTGTGTGTGTGTTGTGTGTGCCCCCAGGTTCAGCAAGGTGTTTTCCCTGTGTGTGTGTGTGTTGTGTGTGTGTGTGTTTTTGTGTGTGTTGCGGTCGTTTGCCTGTGTGTGTGTGTGTGTGTGCCCCCAGGTTCAGCAGGGAGTTTTTCCCTGTTGTGTGGTGTGCCCCCAGGTTCAGCAAGGTTTTCCCTCGTTGTGTGTGTGTGTGCCCCCAGGTTCAGCAAGGTTTTCTTTTTGTGTGTGTGTGTGTGTGCCCCAGGTTCAGCAAGGTTTTGGTGTGTGTGTGTGTGTGTGTGTGCCCCATGTTCAGCAAGGAGTTTTCCCTGTGTGTGTGTGTGTGTGTGTCCGCAGGTTCAGCCAGGTTTCCTCTCTGTGTGTGTGTGTGCCCCAGGTCCAGCAGGAGTTTCCCCCTGTGTGTGTGTGTGTGCCCCCAAGGTTCACGCAAGGAGTTTTCCCTGTGGTGGGTATGTGTGCCCCCAGGTTCAGCAAGGAGTTTTCCCTGTGTGTTGTGTGTGTGTTTGTGTGTGTGTGTGTGTGTGTGTGTGTGTGTGTGTTTGCCCCCAGGTTCAGCAAGGAGTTTTCCCTGTGTGTGTGTGTGTGGGCCCAGGTCAGCCAGGAGTTTTCCCTGTGTGTGTGTGTGTGTGTGTGGTGTGTGTGTGTTTGTGTTTGTGTGTTGTGTGCCCCAGGTCAGCAAGGAGTTTTTCCCTGTGTGTGTGTGTGGTGGTGTGTGTGTGCCCCCAGGTTCAGCAGGAGTTTTCCTGTGTTGTGTTTTGTCCCCAGGGTTCAGCAAGGATTTTTCCTGTGTTGTGTGTGTGCCCCCGGTTCAGCACGGATTTTTCTGTGTGGGTGTGTGTGCGGTTTGTGTGTGTGTGTGTGTGTGTGTGTGTGTGTTGTGCCCCCAGGTTCAGCAGGTTTCCTTGGGTGTGTGTGTGTGTGTGTGTGTGTGCCCCCAGGTCGCAAGGTTTCCTGTGGTGTGTGTGTGTGTGTGTGTGCCCCCAGGTTCAGCAATGAGTTTTCCCTGTTTGTGTGTGTGTGTTGCCCCCAGGTTCACAAGGAGTTTTCCCTGTGGTGTTGTGTGTGTTGTGTGTGTGTGTGTGTGTGTGTGTGTGTGTGTGTGTGTGTGCCCCCAGGTTCAGCAAGGAGTTTTCCCTGTGTGTGTGTGTGTGTGTGCCCCCAGGTTCAGCAAGGTTTCCCTGTGTGTGTGTGTGTGTGCCCCCAGGTTCAGCAAGGAGTTTTCCCTGTGTGTGTGTGTGCCCCCAGGTTCAGCATGGTGTCCTACTGCGCCCAGACAAAGCGGATCTGGGTGGGCTCCAAGAACGGCAGCCTGGCAGTCTATGAGAACAAACAGCACTCCAAGTGCCAGGTAGGACACCGCCATGGTCTGCAGGGCTGCAGTAATGACAGCACCGGCATTGGGGCTCAATTCAAATTTTAGCCAATAACTTAAAACAAAACAACTTTTCAGTGGTATTTTCCCTGTGAAATTCTTAAAGCTATGCATGTATTTGCACAGTTGTTAAAGTTAAGTGTTGATATTTTAGTTTTCAGATTAGTACAGTTTGGGGGGTTTTTGCCTCCATTTTTAAAATTTCCATTTTTAAAATTTTCATGTTTAAAGTTAAAAGCAGTTGTAGATTTACGGATGAAGGAGCAGTGAGAAG